>JAODAL010055157.1:0-24158 GCA_025379985.1 Phyllomedusa bahiana
TTTTTCCAAAATTTTTCCCCAAAGGGGGCCAAAAAGGGTCGCTTTAAATTTTTTTTTGGGGGCAATTTTGCGGGGGCAGGCAGGCCTATTTCCCCCCAAAAAGGTCCTATTATAAAAAAAAAATGTTGTTTCAAAACAGACTTTTTGTTCTTCACAATTGTCAAAAGGGCTCAGGGGCTTTGTTTTAAATTTTTTGGGGGGCTTTTTTGTTTGTAAACATGCAGCTATACTACAGGTCAAAATTATAAAAAAAATGTGTTTCTAACGACATTTTTTCCCTCACAATTGTAAAGAGTGCTCAAGGGTGTTTAGGGGCGTCAGAAACGGAATGGGTTTGGAAAACTTTTAAGGGCCCACATATTGCAAAAGGGACTTTTTTTTTGCAAGACCCTTTAACATAGCTATAAATCCCGAAATTGAAAAAACCCCTTTTAAATTTAAAATTTAAAAAAAGAAAAAAAAAAGGGACAGGGTGGGATTCCAAACCTATTTTAAAAAGGGTGTTTTCTAAAATTTAAAAACAAAAAAACTTGCATTACAAAAATAGCTGGAAAAAAAAACCCCTTGAATTGTACAAGGGAGGTACGGGAAAGACTTGACCAGTTTAGGTTTTTCGGGGACATGGAGTTTGGGGGCACGGACAAGACAAAGTACAAAACCCCCCAATTTCCTCCACCCCACGTTGAGTAAAATGAGAAAAAGAATCCCAAAGAAAAGGGCACCTTTGGGGAAACGGAGCTTTAAAACCACCAGAAATTTCCCAAGGGGAACCAAATTTTGGGGGCTCCGACATTGGGGGGCAAGGGGGGTTAAGGGAAACGGGGAAGGTATTATGTTAATTTTTTGAAAAAAAATGGTGGTTGAAAGACCCCTTTTTTCCCGGCATTTTTTAAAAATGTGGGGTTTCAGGTTTGGGGCTCATCCCTTGGGGCCCGGACAGGTATAGTCAAGGTCAGTGAAATTTAAAATGGTGGTTAAAAAGACCCCCTTTTTCCCGGGCACTTTTTTTTGTTTAACTGGTGTTTTTAATTAAAAGGAATTTAAAAATCAAGCCCCAATACATATAAAGCAATTTTGTCAACAAATATTTTCGTAAAATTCCCTAAAGCCCAATACAAAAGGGGGTTTTTTCAAAAAGTCAAGGAGTCCAAACTTTGACGGGTTTGTTTAAGAATTTTTTCATGGGAACAGCCCTGTTAAAAAACTTGGGGCTAATTGTAACAGTTTTTGTAAAACATAAAAAAAAACAAGACAGACGGGAAAAAAAGGGGTGGGTGGGGGGGAAAGCCAGCCTGTTTTCCTGATTCTGTAAAATCGCCATTCATTTTAAAAAGTCAAAATGTAAAATTTTTTTAAGATTATGGGCCCTTTTGGGTTTAATGATATATAAGCCCCATAAACGCCAGATGACCCCAAAACTTTTTCCAAAGGATTTTTGTTCAGTTTTTGCCGTTAATTTACTCCATCTTTCAAAACATGCCCAAAACTCTAAGTTTAAAAGGTTTTCACTAATTTGGGGGGGCTCGCATTTTTCCATGTCTGATATCAAACATCTTGCCGGTCAGGAGATAAATTTTTAAAACCTCTTTTTGTGTTTTTTTTATTGGTTTAGGGAAGACAAAAACCGGGCAGAAAAATGGAGAAAAGGGGAATTTTTTTAATTTTTTGGACCTCAAATTTTAAATGTCGAAACTTTTTTCCCCAAAACCCTAGAAAAATTGGACATGTCCAAAAATGTGGTAAACGGGGCCATGTGGTCCCCGAGCATCCCCCAGCAGCTTCAGGTATTTTTTTGGGGTTTTTAGTTTTGGACAATGCAGGAGTTTTGATACCACAGTTTTAAAATCTTAAAAAATTTTTTCTTTATATTTAAATTAAAACATTGGAGGGTTTTGGCAGCATTCCCCCAAAGATAATTTTCCCAAATTGTCAAGAGGAAAAATTGGGTCGCCTAAATAAGTCCCCCCAATTTGTGCATGTAGTTATGTTTATGGGGGTTTTTCAGGGTGGGACACAACAGCAAATTATAAATGCTTGAGATAAGCCCTCGGGTAGGGGACATTTAGTTTCCCTAGGCGCTCAAACCCCTGGGGGGTAAGAAAAACCTTTTTGAGCGAAAGAGAGTTTGCATGGAGATGTTTAAAATTTGTGGGTAACTTTAATAGCAATTAGAGGGCGGGTTGGTTTTTAAATCTCAAAGGGAAGTTAAAGGGAATATTTTCAGTGTCCTATAGTCAATAAAAGCCCAGAAAGGGCGGAAAAGTTTATTATAAAACCCAAATGGTCGCATCTAAAATATTAGTTTCCCCGGGCCCGGGCATCAGGGGAAATTGAAAAAGAAAGGAGACCTTTGTGATGCTTCAAAACTTAATTTAAATTTAAACCAACATTTTCCATATTTCCCTTGAAAAGGGACATTGGCCCCAAACATTTCGGAAATCCACTTTGTTTGGAGTTGGTGACCACAGGAGGAATTAGGGGGGTTGGCTGTAGCCATAGTTTTTAAAATTTTGGGCCCCAAATCTCGAAAAACGCATAAAGGGGGGCCCAAGCTGGTAACCTTCTCAGGTGGGTACCCCGTAGTTTTTGAGCAAATCGGGGACTGCTGGGCCTCCAGTATTTTTGCTTCCCTCCCTTAAATGTTTGGCTACTCTGTGCCCTTTTAAATTTTCCTTTAATAACCAAAGAAAAAGGGGCCTAAAGTTCCGCACCCCCCCGAAAAAAAAACCGCTCCCGGGTAATGCCAAAGAGATATAAAATTTTTTTGGAAAAATGTCTTTTTTAAGGCAGCTTTTTTCTCCCTAATAAAGAGGGGGGGAAAGGGGACTTCCTTTTTTTGCTTCATTCTGAAACTCCAAAAAAAACCCCTAGGGGGGTTCTGATATATAGGGATAAATTAGGTCTTATTTTATTTTCCCCCCCAGGCCCTTTAAAGGGAAAATTTCTTTCCTTTTATAAGGGAAATTGGGATTTGAGATATAAAGTTTGTTCCCCAGGTTCCCCAAAGTGGAAAGTTTCCCCTTTTTTTCCCTATTGATCTTGTACCAAAAAAGGTTACGAAATTCATCCAAGAGACGTGCAATTTTTGGAAGGGGTAATGGGGGTTTTGTAGAGTCAGTTTTAATCATGGGCAAACCCAGCGAAAAATTTAAATTTTTCGGGGTCCCCCCCCTTACCCCCTGGATAGAGGAATTTAGTCTTTGGCCGCCGCCAGGGGCCCCCAAAAACCCCATTACAAAAAATGAGGGGAAAATAGCGGACAACCCTTGACGGGGCCTTTGCAAATTTTAAATCAGGGGGTGATGTAGGTGGGCTTTAATCTTGGGGGTTTCGGGGCCGAGAAAAATTTTGATGAAAAAGCCTGAAGGAAGGGGCCAGTGACCCCAAAAGGGTGTTTTAAAACGAAAACATGAAATGCCCAAATTTTAAAGCCATAAAAGGGCCTTTTTCTGCATCTACCCCCAAATTTCAGCGCGTTTTACCCGGGTTTTTTTTAAAAATTTATTTTATGAGGTCTATGACTTTTCGCGAAATTGCCCCCTTTCCCGACTTTTTTGCACGAGCCCCCTGCCCCCTTGTTATGATTTGTGGTAGCCAACAAATAACCAAATTCGAAAACCCAACTTGGGAAATTTTTTAAAATCGGCGTTTAGTAGGGCTAGGGGTTAAAAATTTTTGGGAAACACCCCCAGTGGGCCCTTTCCCCGGGTTTAAAGGTATGGGGTTAATTTAGGGAATCAGAAATGAAAAAGGGGCCCCGAGGCCCCCTGCTTTAAGTGCATTTTATATTTGTATTTTTGATACTTAATTAAATCGGCCTGAAAATGGTAGTAAAAGGTGGGTAAAAACCATTGGTCCTGGTAAATTTTCCCTTTAAAAAATTTTGGCTTAAGGGCCCTCCTAATTTCCCCTCCAAAAAACCCCCTTGCTTTCAAGGCTTCCATTGTTCTCAGGGGAAAGGCTGGGGAAGGTGACAGGAGGGGGAAAAAAACGATTCAGCGTGAGGTTTTTCCCCTTTTGTTGAATAAGTGGGGAAAGGGTGGGGGGGGGGAATTGGGGGAATAAAAATTTCCAAAAGTTTGAGGGGAATAGGTGCGCTATTCCCTTAAAGGGTCATACACATAGGCCATCGGAGCCCCTCAGGGGTGAGCGGTAGGGTGAGATTGCATCTCTAAGTTGCTTTGCTAGAAAGGAAAAAGGGCTTTTTTCCCCCTTTTTTTCAAAATTTTTCTGCCTAGAAAAAAGCAGTTTTTTTTCCCTTATAAACCTAGGGCCCTAAAGTTTTAAAAGGGGGCCCGTATTCCCCTATTTTTCTAAGGGCCGTTTTTTTTGGTTTAAACGGGGAAGGGGCCGTTCAAAAGCGTTATTTGGTGCCCTTTTGGGGAATTTTCCCCGGGGGTTCTTCTATTTTTTTTAAGCCTTGTGCCAGGGAATACACCCCCCCAATTAATTGCTTTGTGCGCCCCCCTAGGTCTTTGACCGATGAGCCTTTTTCCCTCATTTGCAGGAAGTAACCCCTTAAAACCCTTGACAAATCTGTGTTTTTAGGGGGGGATTCTTGATAATCTTCTTTTTAGCCCCAAGGGCAACTGCGAGGGCAACTGTTTTGATAACTATTGTTAAGCTTATGGGGGCTTGGTCGGCCCAAATGTGATGGGGCCAAAGGTTAGCGCTATTTTTTTTTCTTAGTGCCGAAAAATTTCCCAAAAGGAAAAAATTATCCTGGAATGGTTTAGGGGGGTTTTTGAGAAAAAGTAAACGCACGCTCCCTTGGATGAAGTATCCGCCATAAATCAAATAGGGAGTATCGTCTAATCAACCGGCGGAATTCTCTGCACAGTTTTCCCCCTTTTCGAGGGGTCTATTTGGGTTTTTTTCCCTATAAAATCGGGCCCTAGTCTCGGGAATGGCAGCATTTAAAATTCCTCCTATTAGTAACCCAAAGGGGGGAGGGGAAAAGGGGGAAAGCCCGTGAAAAAACCTTTTTAAAAAAATTTTATCGGGGGAGTTTTTGGCCCCAAAAAATATTGCATAGGGTGTAAGTGTTCCCCGGAGGGACCCCCGTTGAAATGCAAAATTTTTCCCCGGGGGTCACCCTAAGGAATTTTTTGTAAACCCAAAAGGGGGGGTGAATTAAAACAAAAAGGATACCACACCCCCCCTTCTTTTTTTTTCTTGTGAGGCCTATATACCTGAGGGAAAATTTTTTAGCAAAAAAAGAAATTTCCCAATCTAATTTAATGTTTTTCTTGCAAGATAAAAATTTCTGGACCCAAGAAAATTTAAGTTCAGTAGTCAACGTTTTCGCTTAATATTTGGGAAATTTTGGCCTTTTACATTTAGCGAGGGCCCAACTTAGCCCATTTGGGGCTAATTTTTAAATTTTAAAGTTGGGTTTTAGTGGTGCGGGAAAAAGTAGTAAGATAACATTTAAAACTTGCAGACAGACTTAGGGCCAGGAGGGGGGGGAAAACAAACAATATTTTTAACCTGAAAAAAATTTTCAACAAAGACTATGTAAAAACTGAACGAAATTCTCGCATAAATTACCCGGTTAAAACCCTGGGTTGGGGGAACACCGGTATAGAGGTGGTAGATCTTGACCGGGTTCTCCTGCTTGCTTACAATAAAGCGCCACACAGACCTAAGCATTAAACCCCCGGGGGGAAAAAAGGTGAAGGAACCCTAACATGCCTCTTTTGGACCGTTGTTCAGGATATCTTACCCATAATCTCCCCCTCCCCCTCCCCTCCCCACCAGGCCCAAGATAAAACAATCGGGCCAGGGGAAGGAGAAGGGAGAGGGGAAAAAAAACCCAAAAAAAAACAAAAAAGTGGAAAATACTTAAAATAGTTTTTACTTTTTTAAAACCCGTGGGGGGGGATAAAAAAAGTTTTTAGTGCCCAAAAAAGGGACCTTAATGCGAAGTATTTATTCCCGGCAATATTGGGAGTACTATATTTGGCCAAACAGTAAAGTATCGTGATTTTCGCATGGATAGGGCAAGTAAAACTTTCCCCCCCCAAAAAAAAAAAAATGAAAGTCTCAAGTGTTTTGGGATGCGGACTTGATGTTGGTGGGTCCCTTTTGCTTTGCAGTTTTGAGGCTCTGCCTTTCTTCGTCATCCGGGGTCTGCAATCGGGGGAGGAGGGCTTGGGGGGATCCCCTTTTCCCCAAACCAGGGGCTTCGGCCCCGGGTTTTTTTAAATGTGGAGCAGAAGATTGGAGGTCATTTTGGGGAACGCAAGGTGGCTGTCCCTTTTCCCTCGTGTGAGGCATTTAAACAAAATTTGGGAAACCCCTTTTATATTAATCTTCCCGCTTAAGTTTAAGCAGGGGGGTTCAGGCATCTCCCTTTTTGCCCAAAATTTTTCCATGAAAGATCAGGGGAAGGGTGCAATTGGGGTCCCTTGGGGAATTTAAATTTTTGTGGATAGTTCTGGGTTTGCCCATGATACGGGTTTCCCTTTAACAAAAAACTTGTATGGCCCCAAAATTAAAGTCTCTTTGGGGGCCGAAGAGGCCCTCTTTGGTTTCGAGCCTGTGGGGGCCCCCCCATTTTGTCTCAAGAGTAGGGGATTCCTCCCGAAGAGTGTTAAAAAATAGCCGTTAGTTGTAATGTAAGTCCTCTGCTCCTTTTGGGGCCCCTTGGGAAAAACCCCTCACTCTAATTTTGTGTCTCCCGCCACGATTATCTAAGTCCTCAAGGTGATTTGAAATTTTTTTCCCTTCGGACCCCGGGCCGTTTAAAAACCCTTTGAAGGGAAAGCTCTGAGCAAAAATATTTCCTAGTATCGTCATGGGCTTCCCAAGATTTCCCCCACCCTATTTACCATGGGTTTGGGTCCCTTTCCAAAACCCCCAGATTTTAGCACGACATGCCCTTTTGAGCTCTCGGGCTAGATCTTTGAGGCATTTTTGGTAGGGAAATTTGGGTTAGGTATTTCCCCTTCCCCTTTTTTTTCTGGGAGAAAGGTGGTTTTTTCAACTGCTTGGGGATCATCTACTAACCGACTTTTTGAAAGGTGAATCCCCCCCACCTCTCTTTGGTTTGCATAGGCTGAGTATGAGGACGGAGGTCTCCCCAAACATCAGGCGGATTTTTCCACCCGCGAGCAGTTTGGGGGTCATCCCGGGGCCCAATTTTTTTTGCTTTTGGGGTTTTGGGGGGCCTTGGCATCGGTTTAAAAATTTTAGGAAAAATTTTAATAAGGGTGAGGATCGGGATGCAAAAAGTTATTCGGGGGGGAGAAGCTGGGCCCCTTAAACCCATCCCCAGATGTAACGGGGCCCCTTTCCGGGGAAGGGAAGCGGTGTATGGCTCTTTCCTAGGGTTTCCCCCGGATCCAAAAACTTTAAACCAGTGAAAGGGGGGGGTAAAATGGTTTTTGCCTTGTGGGTCGGTCTCAGCGACAGGGGGGTTTCCGTGTGACTGAAAAACCCCCCGGGAGGTCGATTTTTATAAGCCCCTGCCGGCAAGGAATCTATACCAGGCAATATATTAGACTCAGTAGCCTGGTTTTCTCTGTGTGATAGCTCTCCTAACTGGGGTTTAAAATTTAAAAGGGGGGGTTGTCAGAGTCCCCGGAAAGTGTCCCGATACCAGGAATCGTTTTTAGGGGACTGACCGTCCGTGATCCCAGATCAGTGCCGGAGTCACAGTCCGCACGGAGTGAGTGAGGAAATGGCGGCGACTCCCGCGCTGCACCACGTGGAGTGACAGTGTGTAATGGCCCCCTTTAAAAGGGCCCCCGCTGGCCCCCGGAAACGCTGTTGGGTTTTTCTGATGGCACCCAAAAGCCCCCCGTATGGGGTCTCTTTACAGCTCCGCAGCGGGCCCTAGCCAGGGTCGCTGTACTCACAGTTTTGGCGTAGTGAGGTCTGCGGGCGCCTCGGTCCCTCTCCGCATCAAAGCGGTGAGCCGTTCCTCCGTGTCCCCGCGACTGCGGCGTGGTAGATTCCGGAGTGCGTTCCGCTCCTCTGATAAGGCAAGGTAAGCCACGGGGAGTCCCTTGTGTTAACGTGCGTAGGCCCGTACTGCGCGGCGTCCTCTGCTTCAGTGCCGGAGTAGGCCGCAACACTCCCCTCGTCTCCAGTAAGTCCGTGCACGGAATTAGGGCGATGTGATGGGGCCAAAGGGAGCCCTGCTGATGTCGCTAGCGTCGGGTCGCTCCTTCGCAAGTAATTGCCGGGAATAATGCGATCTAGCCCCCTAGATCTACGATCCTGTGAGAGAGCAACTCACTCACGCAGCCATCTCAGTCAGAGCTCGGCCACGCCCCTTTTCCGGCACTTTTTAATCTGGAGTCATGCAGGTTTGGGTCTCATGCTGTGGCCCAGGACAGGGATAGTCAATGTCCAGTTCAACTAAAATGGTGGTTGAAAGACTCCTTTTTCCGGCACTTTTTAAATGTGGGGGTCATGCAGGTTTGGCGCTCATGCTGTGGCCCACGACAGGTATAGTCAATGTTCAGTGAAACTAAATTGGTGGTTGAAAGACTCCTTTTTCCGGCACTTTTTAATCTGGGGTCATGCAGGTTTGGGGCTCATGCTGTGGCCCAGGACAGGGATAGTCAATGCCCAGTTCAACTAAAATGGTGGTTGAAAGACTCCTTTTTAGGCGACTTTTTAAATGTGGGGGTCATGCAGGTTTGGGGCTCATGCTGTGGCCCAGGACAGGGGTAGTCAATGTCCAGTGAAACTAAAATGGTGGTTGAAAAACTCCTTTATCCGGCACTTTATAATCTGGGATCATGCAGGTTTGGGGCTCATGCTGCGTTCCAGGGATATTCAATTTGCAGTTCAAGTAAAATGATGGTTCAAATCATACTGCCTTCTGGCACTTTTTAATTTGTGGGTGATGC
Organism: Phyllomedusa bahiana; assembly: GCA_025379985.1. NCBI lineage: Eukaryota > Metazoa > Chordata > Amphibia > Anura > Hylidae > Phyllomedusa > Phyllomedusa bahiana. The sequence continues at coordinate 8,865 of JAODAL010055157.1, forward strand.
AGGTTTAAGGGTCATGCTGTGGTACAAGACAGGGATAGTGAATGGTCTGTGATTTTTTTTTCTGTGGCTTTTATAACCTAAGTGTGTTGCCTAAGATGTAGCCCGTATCCATTTGACTGTTGTGGATTTTAATTCCAGCTTCTCCAGCTCTGTTTGGGTGTAAGAATGAACGTGTTGTTGCTCTCCCATAGACTTTAATGGTCATCGATCATAATCTACCATCGACTATCGACTATCTTGTCGATGATGGTCGACTATCGACCATCGACCTATGTCGATGGCCAACGTAATCGCTCAACACTAATCCTGTCAGGTCTGCAGATCACATACATAGGTATCAAAGACAGAGTCACTCTGCAGCAAAAAGATTGTCTTGGCAGCAAGATTTCCTCTCACTATAAGCTTCCTCTCATGACACATACACCTCTGTTAGTTCACATTCATAGCCATACTTCCCACTTGGACAGTGTTATTGTTATTTACAACCAATCTATTAGTAATATCCCTGTAACAGGCTGAGCTAGAAATATTAGCTTGCAGAGCTGAAATGTCGGTAACTGCTGTAGACACGCTCGCAACCTGCATAGAAGGTGAGAGCTTGAAATGGCTGTAAAGAGTTAAAACAAATAGATGGGACAAGCCATTCAAGAACTTAATTTATCATATTACAAATTCATTGCAATATTATGACATGTTAGCAAAACCCAGAACAGGCTACAATGCACATACCAAGCACTGGGAGGCCACAGCATAGCATATTCATCTGAAATAGTATCATGAAATTATTATTTATTTATTTTTAAATCTGGTTGTCTCATATGACACATGTTGAGCCAAGAAGAAGTTGTTAACACACACACACACACACACACAAACAAACACACACATATATGTGTATAATTAAATGTACTTGCGCTATGTTTTGTTTTTATTTAATTTACTCTCTGGTATAAGTGGTGTATTATCTGTATTCTATATTTTATCTAGTAAAATTTCATTGATATGGGATTTTTTTTGTTTAGTAAAAAACAAAACAATAAATAAAAACATTATCTATTTTCTGCAGCGCCATTTTCTGCGCCCAGTAACTTTTTGTTATGCCACCTCTGGATCTAAGTGTGGGCTCATTTTTTGCAAGTTGAAGTGTAGTTTTTATTGGTACCACCTTGGGATGCAAGCAACTTTTTGATCACCTTTTATTCCAATTTTATGGCGATGTGAAATGACCAAAAAAGTTAATAATGTTTCATTTGGAATTTCTTTTACTTCCTGGGGATGTACACACAGGATGCGGCAGGTTCGGGCCTTCACACCAATGTCTTCCAAATACTTTGAAATGCAAAATACTGACCTGAACATGCTTATGTGACCTATCTTTGTATCCTACAAGAGAGGCTAAAATAAGTGACCCACAAAAGAAACTCAAATGTTTACAGCAGAAGCTCATGGATGCTAATTTTCTTTTCAGTGATTGATAATCAGATTATGTCGAGTCGCCTTTGACTCATAGGGACTCTGTGGATAATTGTTCTGAGCTATAATCAGTTTTCAGTTAGTTGGCTAACTATATAGAGTTTGCCCTTAATATATTTTCCTATTGTGTTAATCAACCACATTGTTTGTCTTTTTTAGTGTTGATCGAACTGTTCTAGAAAAGTTAAGTTCTAGTAGAACTTGTCGAATTTTTAGAACCCGAACCGAACATTTTACTGTTCGTTCGAGTAAAGTTCTAGCTCGACATGTCATTTTCAGTTTAGTTTTCAGCAGCTTTCTGCACTTTTGGCGGCCATCCAATCACCTTTCTACACTTTTGGCGGTCATCCAATCAGTGTAGAGCACAGAGAAGTGTCAACGTCATCATTGAGGTGTAGGGCTCTCACTGGCTGGTTAAAATCACATGACCATGTTTATATATAATATTTTATATATTAATTATTATATATATAATAATATATTATATATATATATATATATATATATAATATATATATATATATATATATATATATATATATATACATATATATATATATATATATATTTTATATACATATATATTATTCACTGTATTGCCTTGTGAAGACCATTTTCAGCTCACTCTCTGTTCTGTACAGACTGCTCTTAGTTAGATAGCATTTTCCTCTCCATAGACATCAATAGTTAGGGAGTTTGGTATTGCTGGTTGTATCTTTCCCACACCCAAAAACTGTTATTTGGTGAAATTTGCAGGCTCAAATAACACCTAAGGGTATGTTTACATGACGTATTGGGGTGCATACTGTATGCGTCGCAATACGCCGGATGTTTTGAAGGTTCGCGCCACGAACAATTGACATATCACTTCTCTCAGATCAGAACGTTTGGGCACTGAGTATGATTTAGCAAATCCAAACACTCTGTATAATATATATCCATGTATATGATAGTTAGGGTATGTTCACACGCCATAATTGCGGGAAGCATATCGCCACATATTTGTGCTTTATAAGTGGAGAAATGCACGCCGCAATTATGGTAATCCGTAGCTCTCATAGAGAACTATGAATCATGCCTCGTCTCCCTGGGCATACAACATGATCGTATTGTACGAGGCTTAATTCATAGTTCTCTATGAGAGCTATGAATTACCGTAATTGCGGCGCGCATTTCTCCACATATAAAGCGCAAATACGTGGCGAAATGCGTCCTGCAATTACGCCGTGTGAACATACCCTAACTCTCATATACATGGATATATATTATAAAGAGTGATTGCATTTAGAGGTGGGCGAATTGTTTCTAACGAAATGGAATTCGTTTAGAATTTCAGGAAAACTTCGATTCTGAACGAAGTCGAAGTTTGGGGTGATTCGCGGGAACGAAGTGTGTTTTTAATTGATAAAATGGCTGCGAGCACATGGCGTTACATGGGGCAAAGAACTCTGGGAGGAAGAAAGGAAGACCGCAAATGACATGTGCAGAGATGAAGCCAATCAGAGACCGGCGGGATTCTGTGACGTCACCGCACTATATAAGTCCGGGCGTGACGCTGGCAGTTCACACTGCTTTCACTGTGCTGTGTAGGGAAGCTGCTGCTGCTGCTGCTGCTCATGATATCTCATACTAAAGAACTAACTTTTATACAGCGATTTTTGGGGGGGTGTCACAGCTTGTCTCAGAGACTGCTTCTCTTACGTTCTAATTTTGATTTTGTGGGGTATTGGAATTGAAGTCCCCTGTGTTTCAAATTCAGCTGCATACATTTTAATGCTATGTGCTCAGTTCTTGAGCACATTGAATATCCAAGGGTTATCTAAGCCTGTTGCTGTTGTATTCAGTTAAAGAAACAGCGTTTTTACAATCCAAATACCACTTAATTTTTGGTTGCTCATTTCTTTTGCGCAATTTAGATCCAGGTGGTAATGAAGCGTTGTTCTGCTGTTGTGGTCACTAAAAGAAACGGTGTTTTTCAACGCCAAAGAAGAAATTTTGACTGTAGCATAATTCATATCCGAAGGTTAATTATGAGTTATTCTGTACATGTGCTCTGTAAAATACACGCTGTTTTAACGCGCTACAAAGCTGGTAATTGTTGGCAGCACATTTCTTTTGCGCAATTTACATCCAAGGGTTAACTAAGTATTTTTTTCTGCAGTTGTACTCAGTAAAAGAAACTTTGATTTTCACCGCCAAATAAGAAATTTTGGCTGTAGCATAATTCATATCTAAAGGTTAATTACGAGTTTTTCTGTTGTTGTGTTCCGTAAAATACACGCTGTTTTAACACGCTACAAAGCTGGTAATTGTTGGCAGCACATTTCTTTTGCGCAATTTACATCCAAGGGTTAACTAAGTATTTTTCTGCAGTTGTACTCAGTAAAAGAAACGTTGTTTTTCACCGCCAAAGAAGAAACTTTGGCTGTAGCATAATTCATATCCGAAGGTTAATTAAGCCTGTTTGTGCTTTTATATTCAGTAAAATACACAGTGTTTTTAAACGGCACATACAAGTAAATTTTTCCTGTCCATTTGTGGAGCACAATTTTATATCCAAGGGGTTCCCCAAAAGCTTGTTAGTGGGTTTATTTGGGGTCAAAAAAAAGGTTGTATTTACATATAATATATCTTTCAGGCGCCCAAATGTGGGGGGAAATTGGGGGCCTTTTGATCATAAGTAAATTTTTGGATCACTATTTTAAGCCTGGGGGAAATTATTGCCCTCTTATGCCCCGCGACACAACGAGCCTCAAGGGGTTTTGGGGGCATCCTGTGGAACCGGAAGTATTTCTAGTCAACGGATGTTAAATGCTCTATACAAGCATCGACATATTTTGGGTCTCACAGCTGGGGAATTTTTTTTATAAAAAGTGGTTGGGACATGATTTGTGCCATTTATTCAAACCCCTTTTGCAATTCATCCTGCTCATAATTTTTTTGTGTTCAGGGACAGCTTTTATTTTTAATGTCAAGGGACGGCAATGGGGGGGCCCGGCCCCCCTATGCCAATTTTTCCTTGGGTATTGGGGAAAGAGGAATTTTTCCCTGTGACAAACTTGTTTGGGGCAAAAAAGTCCAAGTTTGGGGAGATATAGACGAGTGCATTTTTATGGCGCGGGGCGATTTCTCACTTACAGAATTTATGGACCCCCTTTAAAAACAATTCCTTGAAAACAAAATGAGTATAAGTAGATCCAACAGGGGTTGAATTCTTGGATATTCTAATTGGACTGACACGGATGGGGGATACAAAAGGATATCTTTCGAAAACCAATGGGTCAATTCACTGTTACATGCATCTTCCCCTTTTACAACCCCCCACCCTTAAGGCCCTCCATGGGACAGTATTTACGGGCACGGCGTATCTGTTTTGGAACTAAATTTGAGGTCAGGTAAAAAAAACTACAGAAAAAATTCCAAGAAAGGGTATAGAAAGGTGTAGAAAAAAACTTACTATAGGGCTAGGTACCCTGGAACCCCTACTGCAAAAGAAGCCAAAAACGGATATTTAAACCCGGGACGCTTTTTAACCACATACAACAAACAGTGGGTTTAATTTGGTGCCCTTTTGGGTAAACCTGGAAATATTAAAAAACCCATCCCAGCTAGGGAAATTCTCATACCCTAGATGACTGCCAGAAGGTCTCCAAAACTTAGAGACTGTTTTGGTAAAGAAGTCACTATGTGAATCAGCATCGAAAAACCCTTTCGTACCCGTGGACCTAAGTGTGGTTTTTTCCCATGGTGATTACTGTGTGCATGTAGCAATATGATGCGATCGATGTCTTCAGAAATTCGGAAAGGATAATGGGAGTTCCGGATCCGCCATTATATCACTTGTAGTACTAAAAACGTGATATATATGGCTCAAAGTCATGCCCAAATGTATATTGGCATTACAAACGGGAAATAAGGTCCGGACGCAGTGAGCATGTCCGAGATTATCAAACTAGCAAAAAGAACTGTGAGGACATTTCCCAAGACCAAAACTATCCAGACATTTTTTTTGAATTTTCATGCATGTGACTCTGAATAGTCTAAAAAGTATGGTGGGATAGATGTCATCCATCTGGGCATCAGAGGCTGGGCAACTACATGCAGGCCTTTGGAACAGAAAGAGACTAAATGGATTACTCTGTTGGATACCATGGCACCTATTGGACTTAATGAAAAATTTAATTTTTTCTCATTTTTATAATGGTCATTATTCTAATAAGTCCTTTGATGTTTCCTCTTCGTTGTGGTTATCATTGAATATACTTTGTTCCAATTTTCCTCCTTTTTTAATTCATTGTTTTTATTCTTTTTGCTTTAACAGTTTTGTCACAACAGTGATTTTAGTATTATTTTGGATCCCTGCGAATTTGATTATTTATGGATTCTCCAGTAGAGATGACTATATCTTTGAACAGTACAGACCAACACATGATGTGGAAGATTCATGATCAATTATGTTATCGCGATGTAATAGTGATGTATTATGTCTTACTTTATGCTGTTTATTGGCGTCTCTTTCTAAATACTGTAATGTATGGTTTATATCTGTAGCTATACATTAGAGGTATTAGGGTTATCCCTAGTTAGATCCATTGAGGCCGCATTGATGGATATATTAGTGATTTTCTCTACCTTTTATTGCGTGGCTCTCTGATGCAGTAGACGCGGGGCTGTGGCATTGCCGGTGTGGGAGCTTCAGGCTCTTACTCGTGCTTCGGCGTCCTAAACGCGGAGTGCGCTTGGCGCGGAGGTTTTTTGCTTCCCGCTCGATGCGTCGTCTCTGCGGGATTGCGGAAGTGGTGGCAGTGACGCGGCCCCTCTGAACAACGCGCATGCGCGAAATTCTAGCCCCAGGCTGGTGACAGGTAGGGATTCCATATTTAAACCACATCTCACTACATTTGTCAGTACCCCTTGAGGAAGCAATACTAGTGCGAAACGCGCGTCGGGGTCTCGAGTACCTATAACATCCTTGGTAAGTTCCGTTGGATTAGGTTGGACTTTTACACATATGTATTCTTAACTTTTTGTCATGTATCCTCGTTCTGGATTAGTCATGGTATGGCTGAATCTTTAAATTGCTGTTTGCAATACAGTCATTACACTTGCTGGCCCACTGTTGGATTTGTATTTGATGATCCAGTTCGGGGACACGGACCCTCTGGTTCACTTTATAGGCCAGTATTATTATTGTTGGTGGATCACACATAATGTCCCTATCCAAGGATCTTTTCATGTACTCGTAATTTTCATCTTTGGTGTTTCTCTTTATTACACTTATCTTTTCTATTACTTCTTTTAATGTTTGTAAACTAAATAAAGCATTTAAATTTTACCCCATAAACTCTTGTGCTTTTTGTGGTTGGTATATATCTTCATTTAACAGAGTCTGTACATTTTAGAACAAACAGTATGTCAGAAAGAGAGGTGGCAGGCTCTTCACATGAGAGTGGCAGTGGCACAAAAATTCCTGGAACAGGCACAGGTCGCAGCACAGAAAGGGGAGACAGTAAGCAGCAAGAGGTCCACGGTGAGGACAGAACTGCCGGTGTAATCTAGCGGAAGGGGGGCGCGATGTGTTGACACAGCAACCCAAGGGGTCTTGCTTGGTTGACTAGGTCATCCACTTCCTCCTGATGACATCTGACACCCCAGCCAAGAGTCGTGGGAAGTCCCAGGACACAAACCCTTAGTTGGCATGGCCGGGAGCGGAGTTCAGCGCCCCTACCGTTCCTAACGCCTCTGTCCCATCCGTTTCCCTCAGACAGAGATCTACTAGTGGTCTTGGACTCAGCGCCACTATGCAGGCGAGGTTATGAACAATTTGAGGAGGGCCAGTCAGAAGCTTCTTGGCAGCGAAGAAATGGGGCCAATATCCTCTGATTCTTGCAAATAGGCGGAAAAATATAGATGTGGAGGGGTGGATGGGAGGTTTTTTTTTTTTTGAGGGGGGTTTAGCCTCTGATACCAAGGGCCGGGATGGGACAAACAGTGACGATTAAACAATAATCGATATGGAAAAGTAGGGCCCGACCCCACTTGAAAAGCCGGGTGAAAACAAGGGGTTCATCATTTCAGGGGAAAAGGGCGTCAGTTTGCCCCGTCAGGGAGCGGGCGCAGCCGCAAGTGGGTTGTGTGGCTGTGGGTCAGCAGGTGCAGCTGGAGGTGGGAGCCAAGGGGCCCACGGGGTAGAAAACCCATTGCAGTCCAAGAAGTAGGGCCCCGGGGCCAGCGAGGCAGCGGGGGTGTGCCACTCAGTGCGGAGCGTTCCCGGAAAAAATCACGGTGTGGCAGTTTTTTTAAGACCCCGGGAGGAGCCGAATAGGGGTATATGTAGAATCGGGGGCAAAAAGGAAGCGGGGCCCAGGGACAAACTTGGGCACCCACGGCCCTGCGTCAACACAGCAGCTCACCATCCTGGCCTGGGAGAACCGTGCTAGATGTGGTGGTCCATCCTGCCGCCGCAGCGCAGCGCCCCCCAGGGGATGCATGCCATTGCGCCATTTCAAGGCTCCTGACCGCTGCAGAATGAGGTTTTCTTTTTCCCTCATTCCCCGGTCCAGAGCTCCTGCTCTCCACTCAGGGCCCCAGCAGTTGTTCAAAAAGGCGATTCAAAGAGCTAACAGTTGCGCCCCAACCATCCAAGGGTGCAGAAGTGCCCGTGCTCCTGTCCAAAGTTTTTGGTACGCAGTCCCTCCCTTTCCAATGGTGGATTGCACCCTTTTGAAAAATTAAAGGCCCGTGCCGAGCCGAGGTGGAGAGTTCCAAGCTGTAATTTATTTTCCCAAAAAGGCAGTACCAGCCCTTCACAAATATGTAGAACAGAAGGTGGGCCAGTCCTTGAGCTTATCGATTTGTTCCAAGGTGCACGGCAGCGCGGACGTCTGGAGCCAGTATATGTCTTTTACGGCCCACTGGGTGAATGTGCTTCCTGCCCAGGCACACCAACAACTTGGACAGGAGACGGCGCTTTCTCCTCCACGTTGTGAAACTGCTGCTCCTGCGCCAATGTCCGCCTCCTCCTCCTCCACCATCACCACCATCTCAGCCTCAACAAGTACTGCTTCATCATACCACATGTGTAGGGCACAGCGGTGTCACGCAGTTCTACATCTGGCTTGCCTCGGCGAACGAAGTCACACAGGGGAGGAACTGCTCTGCATCATGCAACAAGAAATCGATGTGTGGCTTTCTCCGCGCCAACTGCAAATCGGAAATATGGTGACAGACAATGGGAGGAACATGGTGTCCATGCTACACCGAGGAGGGATGGTCCATGCGCTCTGCATGGCGCATGTGTTCAATCTGATTGTGAAAAGGTTCCTGAAGTCTTCCACCGATCTTCAGAAGATTCTGAAAATGGCCAAGAAACTGTACATGCACTTCATCCATTCCTACAAAGCCAGGAACACGCTCCTCAAGTTGCAGCGGCAGAACGGCCTCCCCCAACACACGCTGATATGCGATGTTTCCATCCGTTGGAATTCCAGCCTGCACATGTTGGACTGACTGTATGAACAGAGAAAAGCCATTAACGATTTTTTGATGATCCAGGCGGACAGGAGTACTCCCCTGTGTAACTTTGATGTCAGCCAGTGGCAGCTCATGCGTGACACCTGCCGTTTTCTGAGGCCATTCGAGGAGGCCACGTTATTTGTCAGTCGCCAGGACTACGGGATGAATAACGTCATTTCACTGCTTCATGTCCTGGAACAGATGCTGAAAAATCTGTCTGGGCAGGGGACTGGAGACGTGGCGACTACATCTCGCGGCAACATGAGTCCGGTGGGGACTGAACTGGAGGAGGAGGAGGAGGAGGACATTGGAGCAGAAGCATTGTCTGGTGAAATGAGTGGATTTTCTACCCAGGTGACAGGAGAGGAGGAGCACGAGCAGCTGGGGAGGTGGATGGAGATAAGGAAGATGAGGCAGATGAACCGCAAGCACCGTGGCAGTATACAGTGGAGATGGAGGCAGGGAGTCCCTCGGAGTCACTTGTGCAGATGGACCGCAGCATGCTGATTTGCCTGGCTAGTGACAGCCGAATAGTCCCCATCCGGCAGAGGGATGGCTTCTGGCTCTCCACCCTATTGGACCCTCGCTACCGGTCCAAAATAGGAGCCTTTTTCCCAGCTGCTGAGAGGGAGGACAAACTCAAATATTATAGGGAAATTCTCCGTAGTCAGTTGGCCGCTGCCTATGTGCGGCTTCGTCCCTCCTCTGACAGGTCTGACCGGGGAGTTCCTCAGCACTCACATACTACTGCCGCGGCTGCTGTGGGAAGGAGCAGTACCAGCTCCATCAGCAGCAACCTAAGTCTGGAGTCACTGATGAGCAGCTTCCTTCACCCGCCTAGTGAGGAGGGCAGTCGCCAGCAGCAGCAGGACCTGGAGCAGTCCCTGAAACAACAGGTGGTGGCCTACTTGGACAGCACTCTGCCATCCCAGTTAGAAGATCCTCTGGACTACTGGGCAGCCAAATTGGATTTGTGGCCGCAACTTGCCGAGTTTGCAGTGGAGAAGCTGTCCTGCCCGGCCAGTATTATGGCATCAGAGCGGGCGTTCAGTGCGGCGGGGGCCATCGTTACCCCAAGGAGAACCAGCTTGTCCACGGGAAATGTGGAATGACTGACCTTTGTCAAGATGAATCAGGCGTGGATCGGTCAGGATTTTCACACACCAATGCCTTAGGCATCAGAGTCCATCAGCCATGACGCCTCACCAAAACTGTGAGAAATGAGTCTGAATTCAAACTACCTGCCTCAGCCACTATTCTAATGCCGCCACCTGCCTGATACCACACATATGGTGCCAGTTTCTCCATCTGCCTACCACCTTCTATACCAGGGACTGGTATTGCCACCCCCTTCCACACTCTGTCAATGTGCCACTGTCTGACCTCATGCTGCTGCTGCTGTTGCTGTTGCCGTGACCTCCACACTGTGTCATTGTGCCACTGTCTGACCTCATGCTGCTGATGTGGCTGCTGCCGTGACCTACACACTCTGTCATTGTGCAACTCTGTGCCTACTTCTGTTGGTGCCACCTCCACACTCTGTCATTGTGCCACTCTCTAACCTACTACTGTTTTTGCTACCTCCAGAATGTCATTGTGCCACTTTCTGACCTCATGCTGCTGCTGTGGCTGTTGCCGTGACCTCCACACTGTGTCATTGTGCCACTGTCTGACCTCATGCTGCTGTTGTGGCTGCTGCCTTGACCTACATACTCTGTCATTGTGCTACTGTCTGACCTCATGCTGCTGCTGCTGTGGCTGCTGCCATTACCAATACACTGTGTCATTGTGCCACTCTGTGGCCTACTCCTGTTATTGCCACCTCCAGAATGTCATTGTGCCACTGTCTGACCTCATGCTGCTGCTGTGGCTGCTGCCGTGACCTACACACTCAGTCATTGAGCCACTGTCTGAACTCATGCAGCGGCGGTAGCTGCTGCCGAGACCTACACACTGTGTCGTTGTGCCACTCTGTGGCATACTCCTGTCTTTGCCACCTCCAGAATGTCATTATGCCACTGTCTGATCTCATGCTGCTGCTGTGGCTGCTGCCGCGACCTACACACTCTGTCATTGTGCCACTCACTGCCCTCAGGCTGCGATCGCTGCTGCCGTGCCCTCCACACTGTGTCATTGTGCCACTCTGTGGCCTACTCCTGTTTTTGCCACCTCCAGATGTCATTGTGCCACTGTCTGACCTCATGCTGCTGCTGTGGCTGCTGCCGTGACCTACACACTTTGTCATTGTGCCACTGTCTGACCTCATGCTGCTGCTGTGGCTGCTGCCATGACCTACACACTGTGTCATTGTGCCACTCTCTGGCCTACTCCTGTTTTTGCCACCTCCAGAATATCATTGTGCCACTGTCTGACCTCATGCTGCTGCTGTGGCTGCTGCCGTGACCTACACACTCTGTCATTGTGCCACTGTCTGAGCTCATGCTGCTGCTGTTGCTGCTGCCTTGACCTACACACTCTGTCATTGTGCCACTCTGTGGCCTACTCCAGTTTTTGCCACCTCCAGAATGTCATTGTGCCACTCTCTGACCTCATGCTGCTGTGGCTGCTGCAGTCACCTCCACTGCTGCAGTCACTGATATTGCCACCTGAGCCCTGAGCTTGTTTTTTTCCAGCTGCCACTGCCATGACTTTATCAGGCTACATTCCCACTTCAGTTTTTTGATCAGTTTTGCCCTCTTAAGTGCCCAGGGAATTTTATAGTGAAGCGATTCTAAGAGTGGCAACAGTCATATGCGTGTCACACTAAAACACAACATTGCATGTAGACCAAACCAAGCTCCCTCTGCATTTTTAAGCATGGCACAATGTTCTACCGCACCCTACAGGCTCTGTGCAGTCTGGAAATAGTTGTTTTTTAACGCGATTCATCCCGAATGTAATTCGGACCGAAACAAAATTTGTCGGAAAATTCGGCGAAGTCGGCGAATCAAATTTTTGAGAAATTCGCCCATCTCTAATTACATTTGCTAAATCATATTCAGTGTCCAAAAGTTCTTATTTTGCAGTTTTGGGGGTTCAGTAATTGTATAACACACTGTCTCCAAATATCCTATGTGTCAAGGGGGCCCCATGGCAGCTGCTACCGCTGCACCTCCTATAGCTCACCCCTGCTTGCAAGCTGTCCTCATCTTTTCAGTTATTCATTGAAAGGAATTAAGTATTTTAGCCTTTCAATTTTTTTCTGTCACTCTTAGAGCCAAATTTTCTTCACTAAGTTGTTCCATGTATCCAGCTTCTCCTCACCTGTATAGGTATGAAAATTAACCAGAACATATTCTCCCATAGACTTTAATGGGGTTTGAAGTTCGTGTTCGAGTTCGAATAGAACTTTGAATCAAACTCACAAAAGTTTGAGGTTCTAATCGAACTAGAACTTTTTACTGTTCGCTCAACACTAGTCTTTTTCGTTGATCTTATACCTGGCCGAGCATAATGTATTTTAATAACCATCTTTCCCATAACATGATGTTTTTAAAGTTTGAAAGTCCTACCCTTATTATCTGGGCCAGTACAAAAATTTCAGGTTTAACGACACATCGCTACGTTAAAACATTCTCTAAAAGTCATTTATTGCAGTCCTTTTGCTATTAGTTACTGATCCAAATAAAAGACAGCTGTCTACCACATCTATTTCTTGTTCATTATGTGTGAAATTCAACATTTTACTAGTTGTCATGATCTTTGTTTTTTGCACATTTAGGTACATTCCAAATTTCTGACTATGTTCTAAGCAGGTATGTAAAATCCTCTTTCACTCTGCTTTAATTGCCAGGTATGTAGTATCCTCCGCATAATGAAGATATTTAATGATCCTTTCATCTATGCTCCCACCTTTATTTTCATCAGTGAGGAGATGAACAAAATTTCCCCAGATAACTCATAGATCCAAAGAACAAGAATGAAAAGTGTGAAAGCAGCTGGTGATTGACAGTTATTTGGTGAGAAAAGTAAAATAGCTTAAAAAAAGATTTTGTTAAACCAAAATATTACACTTCTGTATATCTCTAATGGATTAAGATTAAAAGTGATCTTTTTGACAGATGCAGATGCTTGATTTTACTTTTTCATATAAGCTGTTTGGTGAGAAGACTCCTGGTGCAGGAGTGGGAGATTATAGTATGTAGTGTTGGTACAGCACAATGGCTGTCATTTACTAATGTAGTTGCACCAGAAGAATGTCTTAAAATGTGCCAAAAGGTGGTGCATTTTAGATGCAGCATATTACAGCTTGTGCCAGACACATTTATTATGGGCTTAAAACACTTTCTGCACACTGCTTGACAGGTGGCTTAACGGAAAGAGAGTGTGGCCTCATGGCAAGGTGAGTGTGGCTGCGATGTGAAACACTGCACCGTTCGTGCCAGTTTTTCAATCAGGCACATTTTTAGACTACCTGTCTAAATTTACACTGTCTAACTTTTAGACAGTGATGGTAAATAAGGGCCATTGTGTTAAAACAGGTCTAGCCGGGAGAGGGTGGCATTGAACTATTGCTTTAATGGGTCAGAACTAGATACTCCGTAACATTATGATTCTGGTTCAGGGTACAAGATAGTAAGATAGTTTTGGCCTCAGAAACGCCAATTCTAGCTGTTGCAATAAAGTAGTATTCCAATCACACCAAATGCTGCTGGAAAGGTCAATTACCGTAAAGCAAGCAATTTTCAAAATGCTTGGTATTAAAAAAAAAATTTGTATGCTTTACCTAATACAGGCCTTTTATGCACCACAAACTTGCTCTCTTGTCTCCATGGTAACCAACCACCACTGTGTGATGTCAATAGTGCTGGTAATGCAGCATTGCCTGTGGCTGAGATAGCGAAGACACTTTGACTCATTTACATTCCCCATCCCTCTCCCTGGCCTGGCCAGGGCACAGGAACTTATTCTCAGACAGTCTTTAATAATGCTGTATTCCCTATTTCGCCCTACTTTCAAATGTTTTATTTCCTCTGTAAAGCATGGTGGTAGCAGCTTTATGTGGTCACTATACTTCTCTGTGGCACAGCGAATAAGGCTTGTAAATGTAAGGATAAAATATACTGTATGTACCATAATACAGAAAAATCCTAAAGGAATATTCCCCGTAGTAGATCTGTGGCTTTGGAGAACATTTCTTTTTCAGAAAGAATGCATCCTCTAGAAGTTAGGACAGCAGCTTTTTGTTAATGATGGTTCTTTTAGTTACAGAAATATTGGCAATTTCTGGCTATTTGCATTATTTTTTTTCATCGACTGGTAAAACATTTTGAGCCTTCACTCAGAATTGTCATCATTAGTATTGTTAATAAAGCACTATAATAACATAATACTAAGTCATAAGAAATCTGTGTGCTTCTGTACAGGCTCCAGGCACATGGCTCCACCATGTGCATACGGTCTTACTCATTTTCTGCTTCAGGCTGTCTAATTCCCTTTTTGTAGCTTTTATTGCATATTTTACAGCTAAAGAATGCAGGTTCTGTGCCAAACACTTTAATTTTTTGGAATTTATTATCTTTTACTCTTTGTTTAATGTTGCTTAGAATTACAATGATTTTTTTTTCTATTTGCTCCCCACAGGAATTAATTGGCTGGTGCATCTATCTGTGATCACTGTAAATGAATCATACTTGTTTATGAAAACCCCATGTAAAGACTTAAGTGACAATTAGCTGGAGAAAATGTAACTATTTACAATTAAATGGTTTTATTTCATATTTTTATGAATCTTAAATCAAATGTGTTCATGGTCACTGTTCTCCACCATATGAAATAGAAAAAAAATTGTCACTGCACATTTGGCTTGTTATCCTAAGGAGGGTTTACTGTTATCAAACATTATATTGGCTACACTTGTTTGAAGGTCCATGCCTACTGATTACACTGCATTTATGTATCTATCAAATCCTCATCTACACTCATTTTGAAATCATTGCACCACCAACCATTTTTTATTTATCCTGCATCGAAGCTTTCCATTTTACTTGTCAGACGTCTTTTCTTTGTAAACATTATTTTAGCTTCTTGTTGTATGCTAAAGTGATTGTTGCACTAATAAAAAATATTTACTTTGTTACACCACTCAAAACAAAATTTAAATCAAATAATTTTAGTAAAATGACCCTGTGTGCAACTTTTGCTGTTACATACCTGTTAATGAATTCACTGCTGTACTTTTGACTCCCTTTCAATACATCAACCACATGTGTCAGTCCTGCTGGTCACACATGCTCAGTACCTCATTTCCCCCTGCTGGGTTTACACATGGTACAGATTATTCTTGCTACTAAACATAACCAAATT
>JAODAL010055158.1:0-24157 GCA_025379985.1 Phyllomedusa bahiana
TGGGAAAAGACCGTTATTTTTCTATTTAAAACAATTTTGAAAAAAGGCCCTTTGTTTATTTTTTCACGGTTTGCCGCGAAATTTACGTCGTTTCCAAACCGTCCCCAAATACCGGGGCCCCAAAAAAGCCTTTTTGGAGGCCCTTTAGTGTTTTGTGGGTCCCCCTGAGATCCCGCGCCGCATCTGGTACAGTCCTCCCCTCTTTGTTGTTAATTGATGGTGCTCCTCCTGCCATCTGTGTACCTCCCTCCCTCACGTGGGTAAGTCGGCCCCATTTCACGTTTTTTGCGTCTAAAAAGAGCAAACGTGTGTCAAAATTTCGATAATCCCAGTTTCCCCATAGAGAACTTGGATTACCCCCTCCTCTCCCCCCCTCTTACAATTCGATGTAATTTTTTGGGGGCCCGGGGGTATGTGACATGTAATTACTGTGGCGCATCCCAAAACGCGTTTTTACGCAACTCCCAAACACCCGGGGATAATTTTGCGGGGCTACCCGTTTAAAGCCCTGCAATTAGATGTGTGAAAATTTGCCTTGTGATGTCTCTTTCCCCTTTTTTGCCCTACACCCCCATCTGTTACAGCCCTCCTCCTTGTGTTGTATACGATGATGGTGCTCCTTCACCTATCTATGTATAGTCTCCCCCTTAGTGTTGTATTCACTGTTGGGGGTCCTGACCTCCTCGGTCAGCCCCCCCCCCTTAGTGTGTATCCACCTGATGGTGCTCCTGCACCGCCACTGGACAGCCCTCCTCCTAAATTTTTGTATCCACTGTGATGGCCTCACCTCCCTCTGTGTACGGTTTTCCCCCCGATGGTACCCGCACCGCCATCCTTTTAAGCCCTCCATTAATGTTGTTCCATCTGGGTTGCTCCTCACCGAAAAAGGTACAGCCCTTCCCATTAGTTTGTATCCACTGATGGGGTCTGGGACCACAACTGTTACAGCCCTCCCCCTTTTTTGTTTATCACCTGATGTGTTCCTGCACCCCCATCTGCGGACAAACCCTCCCCTTAGGTGTTTTTATCCACCTATGGTTTTTCCGCACCTCATCTGGTATAGCCCATCCCCCTTTTGTTTGTCCCCCGGGTGTGCCCTGCACTGCCCTTGTATACAGCCCCCCCCTTAGTTTTGTCTTCGTGATGAGGTATTTTTTAATTATTTTATGTTGTGTTTATTTTTTTTTTTAAAATTTATTTTACATATTGTGTCCTTTTTAAGGTCGGGAAAAGGGAACTTCTGGGGAATACCCCAAAAAGCGGAAGGAGAATGACTTTCCCCAATTTAAATAGCGGCAAGTACGCGCCGTGTAATGAATGTTGGGGGCCCGGGGGGCTAGGGACCCTCCCCTCCCCCTCCCCGGGGCAAAGGGGTTTAATTGCGAGCATTTACGTCCCGAAATTACCGGGTGTAAACCCCTGGGCCTTTATGTTTTGTTTCCCCCCAAATGATCCCTCCTGAACCTCCATCTGTAAACAGGGGCCCCTCCCCTGGGTTGTTTTCCGGGCCTGATGTTGCCCCCTCGCCCTCATCTGGACATTTTTCCCCCTTAGTTTTGTTCTCCCCCTTTCTTAAATGCCCCCTTAAACCTCCATCTGTATACAGCCCTCCCACTTAGGGGTTGTGTCCGCCTCGGGTGTTCCTGTCCCTCCTTTGTATTTGCCCCCCCCTTAGTTTTTGTGTCCACCTTAGGTGCTCTGCGCCCCCCATCTGTTTAAAGCCCTCCCCTTAGTGTTTTTGCCCACCGGGGTTGGTGCTCCGGGCCCGCCGCCTTTGTATACAGCCCCCCCCCTTTTGGGGTTTTGTTTTCCCGCCTAAATTGGTGCCCTGCGCCGCCATCTGTGTAAAAACCCCCCCCCCCCTTTAAAGTTTTGGTCTTCCCCCCCCTGAGGGTTTTGCTCCTGCTCCCACCATCTGTTTTAAAAGCCCTCCCCCTTTGTGTTGTGTCCCCCGATGGTGCTTCCTGCGCCGAAAATTGTATCCCAGCCCTCCCCCTTAGTTTTGTTTTTTTCCCCTGTTGGTCCCCCGGGCTCCACCTCTGGTGGAACACCCCCCCCCCTTATTTTTGTCTTTTCGTTTGGGATAAAGCTGTTTTATTTTTTTTATTTGGGTTGGTTTTTTTCTTTTTATATTTTTTTATTTTACATATTGTGTCCTGTTAAGGTCAGAAAAAACTTCTGGGGAACTTTTTCAAACTAACTTCTTTTTTTTTTTTGGTTTTTTGTTGCTGTTGTTTCTGAAAGTGGGACCTATTATATTAGCCCGAGCTACAGGGGGAAAAACAGCCCCTTTCCTTTTGGGACCCCTAGGAACCATGTTTTGTTCAGTAAAGTCCCCCAAAGGGGAAACCCAATACCCCCTGCCCATAGTCCCCCTTTTTCCTTGAAAATATCACAACTTTTTGTGTTTTCCCCCTTAAAAAAATTGAAAATGCTTTTTGCAAAGTGACTCTAAAGGGATTTTGCCGAAGAAAAAGAAAGCAGAAACAGGGAGGTAGAAAACTACCATGAGTTAAAGGGCCCCAAAATGACGGAACTGGGGGTGTTACTTTTAAGGGGTTTAGAGTGCGTTATTGAAAAAGAGAGGTTTTTGTGCAGGAAAATTAAAATTGTTTTGTTTTTTACTCTGTACTTGTGTAATGATATAACTAAAATTTGATTTTTGAGTTTTGTTCTGTATAGGCAACAGAAAGACGCCCAAAATTTGGGGTTTAAAAACCCCAAAAACCAAAGCTTTGCTACCGATAGGGGATTTTAATGCCCTTTTAAAATCTGAAATGAGAAGGTAATTTTCAAATTTTTTGCCCCTTTTTATCTATGGTGTTTTTGGCCCTTATTTTTTTTAATTTCCCTTTCCCGATCCCTTTTATTTAAAAAGAGTATCCAAATTTCACAAAATATTTGGGAATAACAAGTTTTTTTCTTACCCAAATTTCCTTAATAAATGCTTTTTGTTGTTAAAAAAAAATTAAAAAGTCAAGACCATTAACAGAAAAAAATTGAAACCCGGATTTAATGTAAAAAGGGTTTTAGAATGTTTTAAATTGGGTTTTAAAAAAGCTTTTTTTTATCCCTTTTTGATTTCTCAAAAATGTGTGGATTTTACCAGAATGTCCCTTTTTGACCCACATATTACTCAGGTTTTGCCTTTAAAAAAGGGATTTAAAATGATTTCCACACTCTTCTACTAAATTCCTAAAAGGCTAACAGGTTTCAACATTTTACTACACATAATCCTCGGAAAAAATATAAGTCAATTCCTTTCGGAGAGGGCTACTCATTTTGCTTTCGGGAATTTTTTTTCTATAAACTTTTGGAAAAAATTTTTGTTGTACCGGTTTTTTTCTTCATTGTTTCCCCTTTAAAAATAAAAAAATGAGTGTACCCACTAGGGGAAAATTTTTTGTAATTTTTTCCCGATTTTTGGAAAAATTGGGAAAAATTTTTCATCGTTTCACCTTTCCAATTCCGGTTTGGGGGAAAGGGCAACCCTTTCTAGGAAATTTGGAATCTACAAACAGTATGATTGGCCCAAAACCTACAAACCCCATAAATGAAGCCCAACCCCAAATTCCGGAATGCAAGCAGGTTGCTGCAGGTTTTTTAGTCCATTTCAATTTTTCAAACTGCATTTGTTTCATTGACGGGGAAACACAACGTGTTCGCAGCCCAAACCCAAAAATTTTGGGGGGATTATTTTTTTAAAATTTTAAAAAATATTTTTTGGTGGTCTTGGTTGGGGATTTGGGGGGGATGTTAAGCTTTTTTTAAAAACAAATAAGTTTATTGCAGAAATTCAGAAATTGGGCAACAATATTTTTAAAAAGGGGTAGCGAATAGGTCCAGAATCAGGGCAACAAAATACCCAAATTTCACAAGAAAGATGGGAAAAACTTGACAAATGTATAGCCGTGAAAAGATGTTTAAAATCGCACAAGGATAAAGGAAAGGGCAAAAAACAGAACAGTAAACGCCAAATTAAAAGAAGATAAAAGCAATAAAAATAAAAATCGGCTGATGCAAAGATAAAAAATGTAGCTTTTGAAGTTGCTGTCTAAGGAAGCATGGGTGACTCATGGGTTTTTTGTTGACATTGTATTTGGGGCCCTTTGGGGGCTTTCAAAAAAGGTGAAATTGCCCCTTTCCTTGACCCCTTCCCGAAATCACTCATTCTTTTCCCCCTTTTTGGCCCGGGCCCCGATGAGACTTAGGAAGTGCTCAGGAAAAATGTTAAAAAAAAAAGACTTCAAAAGGGCCCAAAAAAAATTTTAAAAAAGTGGGAAAATTTTAGGGGTTGTGACAAGCAAGTGAAAAGGCATCAATGGAATTCGCTGTCCAAATGAGGAAACGAAATTTAAAGGGGCTGTGCGCTGACCGTTTTTAGCCTAAATGGGGGGGATCGGTCTATAAAAGGAGGGATGGGACAAAAGACTTATTTTTAAAAGGCCCCTTTGTGAAAAACAGTTTTTTTGCCACCAAAAATACCAAAAGGAGTGGAAATTTTATTCCTTTTTGAGGAAAACTGGGGCATGGACTCTTAAATATTCATGGGCAACTATTACTGTTTTTTTTTAAAATTTTTTCATTATCTTTTTGTTTAAAAATTTTTCCCCAAACCTTTTTTCCCCAAATTTAAGGGTTTAACCCCCCCATGTTATTTTTTTTTAAAATTTAATTTTAAAAAAAATTTTGTTTCAACTGACTTTTTCCTTTTTTTTTGTTTTTAGCTGGGGTTTTTTTTTATAACTAAATTTTTAATTTATAAAAAAAGGAAACAGAAAAAGGGGGAAAATCCCCTTTGGGGAGGCATCATTTTAGGGGAAAGTGGGGAAATTTTAAAAAAGCCCTTTTTTTTTACCCCCACGGGCCTCTGCATATAAAAACCCAGTAATTGCATAGCAGATACTTATTTCAATTTTTGCAGCAAAAAATTTTTCTAAAAAATCTTTAAAAAATATAAAACTCCAAACTCGTTACAATTTTTTACTTGCGATTATTCAGTTTGGAGTTTTTATATGATAATCGATGTTTTTTATACAATTTTGCTACTAATTGAAATAAGTATCTGCTACTGCTATTACTCGTATGGAACTGAAGTGGAAGGTAGGGAGCCTCCACTAAGCAATTGAGTATGGAGCGGCTTAATTTCTTATCAATACAAATAACTAGTATAACTGTCATATCACAAGCTTAGGCGGAAGAGAGCTGAAAAGACTCAAGCGCCCCTCTATTAGGTGTAAAAAAAAAAAAAAATCTTCAATTTGGCTTGTAAACTCCACCCATGTCCTTGGAGAGCAAAAGGGATTCCCCCCCCCAAGCTAAGCTCAGTGTATGCTTCACAGAATATGAGCATGAACTAAAGTCCAACTTTATAGTGTGGTAAGTTCAGAAATTTGAATTGTTATAAACGAATGAATTCCATATACGCACCATGTTAAATATTTTTGGTACAGCCAAATCACAAAAATTGGGTATAACCTGTCAGCAATTAATTTATAAATTAATATAAAAATTAAAAAAATTTAAGTACAGCCAAATAGTATGCAAATGAATGACAAAGAATGTTTAAAAATAACATAAATATTTTTAGTGAAAGATTACTGAATAAGTCGAGTAAGAAGTATTAAAAACACTCCAATATTGTATTACTTTACTTACCCCCACGGAGGATCTGTTCCCCAGGGGCCAAAGAAAAATATATCAAAAACTAGTATGTCTTGCAGAAATATCTACCCATATTTTTTCAAATTAAGGGTTTGAAATCCCCCACCACTTGCTTACTGCAGCATCACGCACACCAGCCCTCCAACTCCAGGGGCGTTGCTAGGTGTCCTAAAACCATCCGGGTCTCGGGCCCTATGTTGTGTTTTTCCTTGTAAGGGCATGGTTTTCACCACGACATTTTTCACGGATATTATGATGGTGTCGGTGGGGGGGGGGGGGGGGGGGGGGGGGGGGGGGGGGGGAAGAGCTAATATTGTTTGGTGGGTGGGGGGGGGGGGGGGGGGGGGGGGGGGGGGGGGGGGGGCATCATTTTGAAAAGTGAATGTTTTTTTATACAGAGAAAAACCTTGTGTTCCTGTCACTAATTTTCTGCACATTCCACAAGTTCCCGTCCACTCCGCACAGCATCGGTCACAGTACAGTAAAAATCACCAATGACAAATTTACTTTTCAGAACTTCTCACCTCATATGACAATAACCCCTAAAAGTTCTGGAGTCACCAAAACAACACCTACGACAAGGAGCAAATCTACCAGACAAATGATTGGTACTAAAACTTGGGCGTGGACTACAAACACCAAGACCCAAAACATTTTACTACTAAGGCTCAAATAATCCTGCATACCCTGACCAAACTCTTGACTTCCCACATGTGACTAGCCACTTCACACAGGCCCTAAGACATATATCACCGCCATAACCAGTGACCAGATTATTGTATATTACTAGTTGTATGTAGACTCTTGCAGAAATATAATGTGATTATACACTGCAGTCATATACATTTAGTAACTCACCAGAGACGTCTTTTTCTGATCAGAGCGTCGTTCACGTTTCCCCTTTTGTTTCTCTCAACTGGTTTTTCTGCGGATCCGGTTCACACCTTCATTCGTGCTGATTGCTCCGGCCAATAACCTTTGTCCCTGAGGGACTTTGGACACATATTTAGAATCCTCACATTTCCAGCAACTCCTTAATTATAGGTAATAGCTGATTCCCCCTTCAGTTTAGGTATATAGGGGGACACTGAAGCGTATATTGGCCACAGGCATTATATTAGGGGGGCACATGCAGCATCCGGGGGGGGGAAAGGGGGCACAGGCAGTATACACGGGTGGCACAGGAGGCTTGCTCAGGTATATAGGGGGCACTGGCATGTAATATAGGTGCACTGTGCAGGTAATATGGGCCTGGTCAGCAGTATTATGTGTGGCCACAGCAAGTATAATGGGGGACCCCTACAGGCAGTATATGAGGGCCCACAGAGCAGTATAGGTGGGCACAGGCAAGGGGTATAAAGGTGGGCACAGGCAGGCATATGGGGCCACAGGCATGGCGTATGGGGACCACAGGCAGGCCATTATAGGGTCCCACAGGCCAGGCATTAGGGGCACAGTCAAGCATTATATGCCACAGGCGGGAAATGGGGGTGCCACAGGTCAGGGAATATGGGGGCCGTACAAGGCAGCATTATAGGGGCAGCAGACAACGGATATTGGGGGCCATATACTCCTAGGGCCCGGGTTAAAATGGGGGGGGGGGGGGGGGGGGGGGGGGGGGGGTAAAAAATAAAAAAAAGTTATATGGGGCCACAGGCAGGCATTATAGGGGCAACGGCAGGGATATGGTGGGCCACGGCATATATGGGGGCCGTACAGGCTAAGTATAATGGGGGCCACAGGGCAAGTATATGGGGGGCACAGGCAGGTATATAGGGGGCACAAGGCAGCAATATGGGGCCACAGCAGGGATATGGGGGGCCTACATGGCAGCGTGTGGATGGGGGTCCACCTAGTCGGAGGGCTTATTGGCGTGCCACCTTGAGGCAAGGCATATGGGTGCCACAGGCAGGCATTATAGGGCCGGGGGGGGGGGGGGTGGGGGACAGGCAGGCATTATAGGGGCAACAGCAAGCAACTATAGGGGCCCAGGCAGGGATACCCGTGCCACAGGCAGGGATTATGGGGGTCCACAGGCAAGGCCATTATAGGGGGACAGGCAGGGATATGGGGGGGGAGGGGGGTGGTGGGGGGGGGGGGGGTGGGGGGGGGGGGGGGGGGGGGGGGGTGGCCACGGCAGTATATGGGGCCGCTAACACAGGCAGGAATTATAAGGGGCACAGGGCAGGGATATGGCGGGGGCCACTGGCAGTATATGGGGTCCACAGGCAGTATATGGGGGCCACAGGCAGGCATTATAGGGGCACAGCAGGGATATGGGGGAAGGGGGCGGGGGCAAGACAGTGGTTTTGGGGCCACAGGCCAGGGATATGGGGCACAGCAACGTATGGGGGCCACAAGGCAGCATTATTGGGCACAGAAAGGGAATGATGGGGGCCACGAGCAGTATATGGTCGCCACAGCAGTATATGGGGCCACAGGCACGCAATATAGGGCACAGGCGAACTAGCAGCCATTATAGGGCAACTGGCAGGGATATGGGAGGCGGGGACACGGTAAGACAGTGGTATGGGCCACAGACAGTGGTATGGGGCCACAGGCAGCCATTATAGGGCACAGGCAGCCATTAAGGGGCACAGGCAGGGATATGGGGGGCCCAATAAGGCAAGGAGGATACTGGGGGCCCACAGGCATGGTAGGGGGCCACAGGCAGGCATTATAAGGGCCCCACAGGCAGTATAATAATTGGGCAAGGGCACTTAGCAGGTAACGCTTAAAAATAACAACATTCATACTCACCTTAACTCCCCTCGACATTTCCCGCGAGCGCACAGGAGAGCTTCTACTCATGTTCCTCGCTTTATACCCGCCTTCAGCCCCGCGCACCCAGGGGGGGGGGTTGTTGTGTATACACCGGAGCGTCCCTCCGGCAAAGTCTTCCTCGCACATATAAGCGCCCCAAAACGGCCTATTGACGCGCTGTGCGCCCAAGGACAGGACAGCGTCGCGATGACGTGATGTCATCGCGACGCTGCCACGCAACTAGGGGGGGGGGGCTGCTGAGGCGCACGGGGGCCGCGCGGTGTCCTCCCAATCACCCTGTGAGGACCCGGCGCCCCGCTGTTTCTGACCTCGGGTCCGACACTCTGTCTGCGTTGCATGGAGCGCTCAGCTCTCTGCTCCGCAAATCCCGCGTATGCTGTGAGTGTCGTCCATCGGACGCACTGATGCAGCAAAAGGGCCAGTCCGGTGCTCGCCAGGGCCCAGCGCAGAAATGCCTGGAGCCCGGGAGGACTCGGGGCGCAAGTCATGTTTATTAATGAGGGGTGGTTTCGGGGGGGGGGGGGGGGCCCGATCCCCGAAATAAAACAGCCTATGCTGGGGGGGGGGGGGGGGGGTGGGGGGGGGGCGCTGACCCCCTAAATATTTTTGGCTCCTACAGCTCGTATCCTGCTGAAAAAACTTTAGACGCTGCGGTCAACGGCGTCCTAGCTGAATGAGGAGAGGTTCGCACCCCAGCAGCGTAAATGCAGGTGGTGATCGGATGTCATTGCAGCAGATAGCCTCAGCAGTTCCGCACTGCCATGATATGTAATCCTATTACTCCCTGCCGCATGAGGTAATATGGGAACGGGGTGGTGGGGGGGGGGGGGGGAGGGGGGGGGGGGGATATCCTAATATAAAACAGTAAAAAAAAAAACACAAGCAAAAAAAGTTTCAGATCTTTCCACAGATTCTCGATTGATTCAGGTCTGGGTCTCTATAAGTGACTTGGTCCATTCCTACGACGCACCTGGATAAAACAAACAAGATTTTTTTGTATTTGTGACCTTTCCTTTGTAATTTTGCTTTGTTTGGGATCAATTGTCTTGTTGGAAAGATAATTCGGGGGGGGGGGGGGGGGGGATTCACCCACGTCCCATCTCAGGTCTTTTGAGGAGACTGTGATAACAAAATAAGAAACGTGATCTTTAAGTAAATAGAATGGGGGATGGGGGGGGGGGGGGGGGGTGAGAGATAAGTATAGTAAGAGAATAAAGGGAATAAAGGGATGAACTAATGAAACATAAGGGGATGGGGGGGGGGGGAAATATAATTATGTATGAGTAATTTGGTAATGTTTTGGATAATGAAATTAGTAAATTATTTTTTATATTATTAATTAGGTAAAGGACTGAATAAAAGACAGGCCCAAACCATGATCTTGGGCCACCACTCATATGTGACAGTGGGGATGGTTTGGTGTTTTCCAGGGGAATTAGCTGTGTTGTTTATACGCCAAACATATGTTTTGCATGTGTGGCCAACAAAGTTCGATACACTCAGTCATCATCTGACCATATATTCAACTCTTCCCTCAGTCATGTTTGGTGTCTCCAGATAAGTGCTTGTGGCAAACTTTAAACAAGACTTTTTATTGATATCTTTGAGAAAGGGCTTTCTTCTTGCCACTCTTCCATAAAGGCCAGATTTGTGCACTTGAAAGTACAGGTGCTGAATAATTTTGCACGCCCCACTTTTTATTTTTTTTTGCTTCTACAAAAGTTTAAAATATCCAATAGATTTCGTTCCACTTCAGAATTGTCGTCCACTTGTTGATGTCCTATATTTATATTTTGCCGAAGACAAACTTAAACTCTATCAGTTCTCTATCAAGTTAAACACTAAAAAGTAACTTTTATTATATATAACTCTTAACCACTACACGACACGACTGGATTTAAAAAAACCTTATCTCAACGGTCTCAACCTCAACATTTAACCCAATTGCTTCTGAAAGAAGAATAACGTTCCCTTTCCTATAACAATTCTGGTGGAGCAACCACTATTAACCACAAAAAGCCTTAAATCAAAAATACGCTAGGGCGGGAATCATTCGGACCACTAAGCCTTGATGAAGCCAGGTTATACTGGTGAAACATGTCGGGGCCAGGATCAGTATGAAACGTTTTTACAGTCCCAATTGTGATTTTCTCACCTCTGTCTACAAGTGTCAACCTGCTGCAGGGGTGTCACAAGGTGGCTTATTTGTTCTGTGTCCAAGCGAATTGTGGGACGCTGCCCGGTGGGCTAGGCTTGGTTATCCCTCACAGTGAATTAGAATTTTGCAATAGATATAAGGCTCTCCAGTTAATAGGTATGGTGGTGCTGATCCACCAGCACTTTCAACAAGGGGACATTGATAATATAAAAAGGGAGTTAGTTCCCTCTTTCAGAAGCAAAAAGGTTAAATGATGAGGTGTGAGATCAGGTTTTTTAAAATAGTAAGTATTCCACAGAGGTATTAGAGAGTTATATATAATTGAGAAAATTTAACGTTTTAGTATTAACAATAGAGAACTAAAAGGTTTAGGGTTTGGCCTAGCGGCAAATAGTAAATATAGTGATCAAAATCACTCTCTGTTCTCTTACTAGATGTCCCAATTTTTTGAGATTATGTGACCATCTTGTTTGAAATCTTTCACAAAAAAATTGAAAATTTCATATCTTTATGTTGTAAAGCCAGAAATGTGGCAAAAAGGTTGAAAATTTCAATGGGGGGGCCGAAAACTTCGCAAAGCACTGTAGATGATCCAAATTTTTATAGGGTCGTGAGCTTCAGGGGCGATGCTAAAAGTTGAGATTAGGGCTGTTAATATAGGGGTAGTTTGTATATATTTTTAGTTCTATTATTTTTACCACAGTTTATGATTTCCCCTGGTATTTACATTAGCCCCAGTTTAGCAGAAACAGCTACTTTCCTTCTTATAGACTTAAGATGTAGAGACTCATTGGGTGCCATATGACATTACAGTACAGTACTCCTGTCAGCCGGGCCCTAACTTGTTAAAAATGGTCACTGATATGTTAAAAAAAAGGAACTATTAATAGTGGGGCCAGAGTCTCATTTATTTGGCTGAATGCGGGCCCTAAACGCTTTAATAGATGACTCGATGGCAGCCTGTCTAGAGTTGATAATATCAGAGCAACTATCATAGCGTCAGATTAACATGAAATACCACCGACGCGGTAGAAGTTGATCCCCCTTCACTACAGTCCAAGACGTCTACTCTAATTAAGGTTATATATATATTCGTAAAGAGCATGCATGGAGACAAGGCATTAAAGTATATGGGTTGACTCTGCACAAAAAACACCAGGTTTCACTTTTTGATCTCCTGTATTGGCTGTAAGCCCCCTCCTTTGCCTCCAACAGTGACACATCTTTATCTCTTTTACTTAACACAAATGTTTTGGGATAAGTTTCCAATTAAATAGCAGAATTAAGGGTATGTTCACACTGCATCTGGTTACCCTGTGCACACTCCCACAAGGGGTTCCATCGCAGTCGGGCAAGCGCCATGTGTTTAGAAAGAACCGTGCTGATAATCTGCCCACTCGATTCAATACGTGACACGAAGACGAGCAGGTATTTCATCGAAAGGCTCTCTATTATGCAAAATCCAATATACCTTGGTTAAAAAACTGCCGAAGTATTTACTAACCTTTTTCAGCAGAACCATCACACCCAAAATTACACCAAAAAACATCCGGCACATTAAACACAACAATAATGTAGACTCCAAAAGTAAATTTTCTGACCTCTACGGGGGCTTCTGTCGTTTAATTGCAACATTTCACAAAAAACAACCACACTTAAAAACGAGCACAAAACACAGGGAGGGGGGGGGAAAACGCTACTGTGGAGACACAGAATGTTTTTGTACTATTAAAGTCTATGGTACCACAGTGTTTTCAGTTGTTCTTCTTATCAGCAGTTTTTAGAAAACGAAAAACCAATGTAAAAATGACTGTAAAGCAGTGACTTGAAATAGCTTTAGGCTACAGCCACATGGCAGTGATAAAATAATGGTCGGATTCTGATTTAAGATTCTGACCAGTATTTTAATAGTCCTTTCAATGGTTTTAGGCAGACAGTTCTGTCCAGACTAAAAGGCGTAGCTAAAGACTCATGGGCCCGAGTGCAATCCTTCCGCTTTTCCCCAGACACCATCTTGTTTGACCAATTAACTTTTTCAACCACAGGTTCCGCGACTGGCTGCTGAACTTGACTGAATGCTGCGGTGCAGAAATTTATTTCTATTTAAATGGTGATTGCTCAGCGACAGAAGAAAATGTATTTCAAATGGTAAGTGGGCCAAAAAAAGGCAAGACTAAGTTATACAGCCCAAAGTGTCTGTAACTCATCCCCCTCGAACCACCCCTCCGAACAACAGACCCCCTACACCAAAAAAAAAAACAGGAAAAAAAATGTGGCAACTGTGCTTTTGTTTTGAATGATTTTAGTTGTTGTTGGAAAGTTTAACACACCCTTTGTTGTTGGTTTTTTTTTTTTTTTTTGTGGTTTTTTTTTTGTTTTGTTGACAACTCGTAACACGCTGAACTGTTTAAAATTGACTTATCTGTCTTCTGTGGGTCAGTGTGTATACGGGTATAACAACATTATTAAGTCAGATTGTCGGACTCACCAATATTTAGTGTCAATTGGAAAAGCAAAATATTTTTAATGGTAAATATAAAATTATAAAAAGGCTTCAATTATTAAAATTAAATAAATGTGTTACACACACAACACTTGAAAAAAATAATACACCACTATATCACTACTATATAGTGACGAATACCACTATAACTGTTATCTCACCAAACCATTATCCAAGATCAATCATACAAATAACAACATAGACAAGAACTCCTCCTTTAATCCTGCTCAAAGGGGGGGGTGAGGGGGGGGGGGGGGGGGGGGGGGGGGATTGCAAAAAATGCCGATTCTAATTAATGATCACGCGTGGGTGTAGTACCTCCCATAGCCATTTAGAGTTACCCTCCAATCTTGCTTAAGAACAATCACACAAAAAAGAATTATACAAACCGCAATTCAGGATGTATTAGACTAAATAGTTTCTATAGCGTATGATTAGTGAATTAGAAGTAAAATTGATGGGTAATGGTGGTTAAGTTAGAGAGGAAAAGATGATTAGGCGGGGATATAGGATAGAATGTGGTGAAGAAGTATTGTAGTTAATGTGTATTGTAGTTAAAGATGTTGGTTTTTTATTATGATTTGGTAGTGGAATAGTGGGAGGGGTTTGGGAAATTTGGGGGAGGATGGAACTCTTAGTTGGGGGTGATGCACCTTTAAAAGGATGAAGTAAAGATATATTTATCTATACAGCCTGAATGCGTGTCTTAGAAGAACACTATTATCACTGGTACATCATCATCAAACCCCCCTCATACATATTACCCACCCCTTGCTGCCTGGCACCGTATTTTCATTGGCAGGGTCAGCAGCTAAGGGGGGGGGGGGGGCAACGCGATTGCCCAGGGCGGGCCCCCCATGACCACTAAAGGAGGGAACATTCAGGACAAGCCGCCCTACCCACCCAGTGGCTTAACTCCGGTGCCTGCGGCTGGTCCTGTGGCATGTCTGTGTGCAGTGCCTGTACCTGCCATGTCTTTTAAGCGGTGCAGGACTATGTCAAGCCTCCTGTGCTTCATGTATCACCTATACCGACAACTAGTAGATCCTGGAGCAATGTGTCTGGCGTAGGCGTCGGAGTGGGAAAGATGAGCTTCTCGCTGGAGCCACTCTCGGTGGGGGGAGTTAGGAGGTGAGTCGGAGCAATATTTTTTCTTTCTCTCATTGTTCTTCTTACCATTCTAAATCATACGGGTTGCCTCATCTACCCACAGCTCACTATCTCACTCTATCATTCTATTATACCGTGTGGAGGTTAATGTGGATACTGGGCTATATGTGGGCGTGTAGTGTTGAGTAGATGGGGGGGGGCAATTATTATCGACAAAGTTGAAATCATCGGCACAGATTCTATGTTGATCGAAACTTTTTTTAGAAATTCATCGATACCAATTTAGGTTAAAATCGTTGCAAGACATCTAGTAATATCGTGGCCTTTTTCGGGCGCTTCCTGTCATTTTGGCGGCCGAAGAAATCAGCGTACAGGGGGATTAAGATGCAGGGTGTATGTGTGTGAGACGTCATGAATCAGATGTGTATGGTTGCTATTTGCTGAGAAAAATCACATGACCTTTCTCCCCTGGCTCCATCGTTTTACATAGAACATGACCCTTCCTTTCATGATCATGTCCCTGTCAGCCAAATCTATAGCCAAAGTAGAGGAACTACCGTGACGCTCTGCCTGTGTCCAAAGGTCACTCACGAAATTATCTATTTCTTCACAGAGAAAGCCTCTACTGTAGCTGTGTCCTTCACCACTAGTTAGATCAGCCCCTAGATTTGAAAGATTTTATGTAGTTAGGTATGATAATTTTAAATGAGCATCTACCGCTGAAATCACGGGGCGAGAGCGGGGGGGGGGGGGGGGGAGGGCACCGGGCGAACACTGACAAGCTCTATAGGAAGAAATACTGGATATAGTTTCACCAAGACCTTTAGTGAGACATTGCACTCGCAATAGCTTTAGTTATTTAACTTAGTTTCTATTGAGATATTTACCTGATATGTGGGCAAGCCTGACCTTATATTAGCGATACCCCACCCCATCTTTTCTAGTAACGCAGCGGGGCGTGAGGGGGTTAAAAACTCCAACTTTATTATCAGTATACATTTCAAGAATAGGTGTTCTTTTTCAATTTTGCCTAAATAATATTTTTTATAAAGGGGGTGTGGGGGGGGGGGCATATATTCCAGCTTTGTTGATTATAAGCCACCATTGCAGTTCAATTAGAAACCAGCAATTTGTCGTAGTCAGCACATTTAGTTGATAGGGCCAAAAATCCTTTTATTATCCGAATACATTTCAGATACTGTTTTTTCACTTTGGCGCAGTACAGCTTTTGTTCATTGAGTGCAACCCATAATCTTGCAACCTAAATGTGAATACAGTCAATTTTTGTAGTCACTCACAGGTGAAGTGGAAAGGTTCCAAAATATCGCAACCTTTATTATCCGAATACATTCAGATACTGTTTTTTCACTTTGGCGCACTCAGCTTTGTTCATTGACACCTTTCACTTAAATGTGAATACAGTAATTTTGTAGTCACCACAGGGGAATTGAAAGGTGGCAAAAAAACCTTTTATTAACGAATACTTTCAGATAGTGTTTTTTCACTTTTTGGGGCACTACAGCTTTGTTCATTTAGGCACCTTGCACTTAAATGTAAACAGCAATTTTGTATCACCACAGGGGATTTTAAAAGGGGCCAAAAATACCTTTTTTAAAATCCGTATACTTTCAGACAGGTGTTTTTTTTCACTTTTGGTCAGTCAAACTTTTTTTCATAGAGCTACTTTGATTAAAATTTTAATACAGCAATTTAGTATCACCACAGGGGAATTTTAGGGCCAAAAATACCTTTTATTACCAATACATTTCAGATACTGTTTTTTCACTTTTTGGGGCAGTACAGCTTTGTTCTTGAGGGACCTTTCACTTAAATGTGAAAACACAATTTTGTAGTCCCAAGGGAATTGAAAGGGCCCAAAAAAACCCTTTTTTATCCGAAACATTTTAGATATGTTTTTTCACTTTGGGCACTACCTTTTTTTTCATTGAGGCACCTTCACTTTAAAAGTGAATACTGTAATTTTTTGTCCCCCACAGGTAATTGA
This sequence comes from Phyllomedusa bahiana, assembly GCA_025379985.1. Classification (NCBI taxonomy): domain Eukaryota; kingdom Metazoa; phylum Chordata; class Amphibia; order Anura; family Hylidae; genus Phyllomedusa; species Phyllomedusa bahiana. Next base: position 16,225 of record JAODAL010055158.1, read on the forward strand.
AAGGTGCCCAAAATACCTTTTTTTTATCCCAATACATTTCGATACTGTTTTTTCACTTTGGGCGCCTACAGCTTTTTTCATTGAGGGACCTTGCACTTTAAATGTGAATACAGCAATTTTGTGTCACCACGTGAATTGAAAAAAGCCAAAATACCTTTTAATACCCCTATACATTCAGACAGGTGTTTTTTCACTTTTGGGCCCGTCAACTTTTTCAAGAGCTACTTTGTAGTTAAATTTGAATACAGCAATTTAGTAAAAAACCCCCAGGGGAATTGATAGGTGCCACCACAATGGCCGCACCCCATAGGGGGGCAAGCGCACCCAGGGCAGGACAGTATATGTCCCATGAAAAAAAATGGGGGTTGAAAGAGTCCTTTTTTCCGGCACTTTTTAATCTGTGGGTCAGACAGGTTTAATGGTCATTTCTGTGGTACAAAGGAACAGATATAGTCAATTCCCATTTCAACTAAAATGGTGGTTGAAAGACTCCTTTTCCCGGCCCCTTTTTAATTTGGGGTCATGCAGGTTTGGGGCTCATGCTGTGGCCCAGGACGGGTAAAATTCAATGTCCATTGAATCTAAAATGGTGGTTGAAAGACTCCCTTTTCTGGCACTTTTTAATCTGGATGTCATGCAGGTTTGGGCTCATGCTGTGGCCCAGGACAGGAATCATGCCCCTGAAACTAAAATGGTGGTTGAAAGACTCCCTTTTTTCCGGCACTTTTTAATCTGGGGTCATGAAAGTTTGGGGCCATGCTGGGGCCCAGGACGGGATAGTCATGTCCAGTGAACTAAAAGGTGGTTCAAAACTCCTTTTCCGGCACTTTTAATCGTACTTCATGCAGTTTGGGCTCAGCGTGGCCCAGAAGGATAGTCTTGTCCAGTAAACTAAAATGGGGTTCCAAAGCTCCTTTCCCGGCACTTTTTAATTTGGGGGTCAGACAGGTTTAATGATCATACTGCGGTCCAGGACAGGTATAGTCAATGTCCATTCAACAAAAAATGGGGTTGAAAGACTCCTTTTCCCGGCACTTTTTAATTTGGGGTCAGACAGGTTTAATGGTCATACTGCGGTCCACGACAGTCTAGTCAAGGGTCCAGTTCAACTAAAATGGTGGTTGAAAGACTCCTTTTTCCGGCACTTTTTAATCGGGGGTCATGCAGGTTTGGGGCTCATGCTGCTTTCCCCAGGAAAAGGGATATTAAATTTGTCCAGTTCAAGTAAAATGATGGTTCGAATCATACTGCCTTCGGCACTTTTTAATTTGTGGGTGATGCGGGTTTAAGGTCATGCTGTGGTACAAGACGGGGATAGTGAATGGTGTGTGACTTTTTTTCTGTGGCTTTTATAACCAAATAGTGTTTGCCTAAGATGTAGCACGTATCCATTTGACTGTTGTGGCTTTTAATTCCAGCTTCTCCAGCCCTGTTTGGGTGTAAGAATGAAGATGTTGTTGCTCTCCCATAGACTTTAATGGTCATCGGTGATAATCTATCATCGACCATCGAATATCTTGTCGATGATGGCCGACTATCGACCATCGACCGATGGCGATAGTCAATGTAATCGCTCAACACTAGTGTCGTGTACTATATGTGGAGGGGGCTATATGTGGAGGAGGCTATTTTGTAGAGGAGGCTATATGTGGAGGGGCTATATTTACAGGGGCTATATATACAGGGGGCTGTGTACCTACCTACAAGGGGCTATATATTCAGGGGCTATGTACCTACCTACATCGGGCTGTGTACCTACCTATAGGAGCTATATATACAGAGGGCTGTTTACCTACCTATATTGGTTGCATATACAGGGGCTGTATACACAGGGGGCTGTATGTACAGTTGAAACCAAAAGTTTACATTATATACACTATATAAAAAGACACATCTGCATGTTTTTCTCACTATCTGACATGAAATCAGAATAAACCTTACCCGATGTAGGTCAATTAGGATTACCCAAATTATTTATATTTGCCAAATGCCAGAATAATGAGAGATCATTTTTTTAAGGCATTTTTATTACTTTCTGCAAAGTCAAAAGTTTTCATACACTAGGATTACTATGCCTTTAAACAATTTGGTACAGCCCACATGATGATGTCATGTCTTTGGAAGCTTCTGATTTATTTTTTGGTTTATTGACAACATCGGACTTAATTAGACACACCTGTGGATGTATTTTAATTCACACCAGAAACACACTGCTTCTGTGTGTAACATCATGGGAAAGTCTAAAGAAATCAGCCAAGTTATCAGGAAGAGAATTGTCTGGATCATCCTTGGGTGCAATTTCAATATACCTGATGGTGCCTCGTTCATCTGTACCAAAAATTATACAGAAGGACAAACAAAATAGGAATGTCCAGCCATCATAATGCTCAGGAAGGAGATGGGTTCTGTGTCTCAGAGATGAATGTGCTTTGGTCCGACATATGCATATCAACCCAAGAACTGAAGCAAAAGTCCTTGTGAAGATTCTGGTAAGATTGTGTCATTATCCACAGTGAAACGAGCAGTGTAGCAACATGGGCTGAACGGCCACTCTGCCAGGAAGAAGCCATTACTCCAAAAGAGACATATAAAAGTCAGATTAATGTTTGAGAATGCACACAGGAACAAATACCTACATTTCTGTAGACATGTCCTGTGGTTTGATGAAACTAAAATTGAACTGTTTGGCCATAATGACCATTGTTACGTTTGGAAGGAAAAGGGGGAAGCTTGAAAGCCTAATAATACCATCTCAACTGTGAAACACGGGGTGGCAGCATCATGTTGTAGGGGTGTTTTGCTGCAGAGGGGATTAGTGCACTTCACAAAATAAATGGCATCATGAGGAAAGAAGATTATGTGGCAATACTGAAGCAAAATCTCAAGACATCAGCCAGAAAGTTAAAGCTTGGGTGGAAATGGGTCTTCCAAATGGACAATGACCCAAAGCATACTGCCAAACTGGTTACAAAGTGGCTTAAGGATAACCAAGTTAATGTTTTGGAGTGGCCATCACAAAGCCCTGATCTCAATCCTGTTGAAAATTTATGGGCAAAGCTGAGCAGTCAGGTGCGAACAAGGCGACCTACAAGCAAGGCTGAGTTATACCAGTTCTGTCAGGAGAAATTCCTACCAACTCTTGTGAGAAGCTTGTGGAAGGATATCCAGAACGTTTGACACAAGTCATACAGTTTAAAGGCAATGCTACCAAATACTAATGGAATGTAAGTAAACTTTTGACTTTGCAGAAAGTATCATATTATTCTGGCATTTGGCAAATATAAATAATTTTAGTAATCCTAATTGACCTAAAACAGGTAAGATTTATTCTGATTTCATTTCAGATAGTAGAAGAGTGAAAGAAATCAGGCGATACCTTTTTCAGGCTAACTGAGTATATTTGATGGTGAGCTTTCGAGAGAACTAGCTCCCTTCTTCAGACATGAGTTATACAAGAAAATGAAAATTCACAACTTTTTATACACAAAAGACATGGACCTTCAAAGAAACTTCGAATTCCTTAACAATAACAAAATGCAATATAAGCAGAAAGTTATTTACAACAGGTCAAGCAATCAACTATCTGGAAACTTGGTGAGGCGTGACAGAGGGGGTCAGTATTTCTTCGCGTCTTATCTAGCAGCTATCAGGCCGTGATTTGTGACCACCCACAGTTCACACATAGTTTGACATAAAACTAGAAATAAAATTTTTTAGCCCATTTTGCAGAGTCTGAAATTTTTGCATTAATTTAAATTCCCACTCCTTTCTCTTCCTCTGCGTCTTAAAGTGTCCCATTAAGACCGCAATCTTCAGATCTTCAATACAGTGGTCCTCTCTGGAGAAGTGTTGTGCCACGGGGAAGATCATTTCTGCTGTTATTAATATGAATCTATGTGAGTTCAGCCTGGCTGAGTCTCTGCCTGTTTCCCCCACATAAAGGCCTGTGATGGGACATTGCGCACACATAATCAGATACACCACATTGCTAGCCCCTGCAGGAAAATGCCCCCCTAATTTGTCACCGCTGTGGTGGGACAGGTCACTGTCACAGTGGGATGACTGCAGGTTGCACGTTTCTGAGGCAGGTTAGGTGCCATTTTCAGTTGGGGCCTTCAGGGCGCTCCGGACAATAATACACCCAATAATACGCCGCAGGTTTGGTGGTTGCCGAAAGGAAAGGAGAGGGGGGGACTGGGAATATGTCTTTGAGTCTATTGTCCTTATGTAGCACAGGGTTTAAGTTCCTTTTGGGAAACTTTCGTAGGATCTCCAGCTTGGGTTGTAGGTTACAACTAGGGGCACCTCTTCTTCCTTCTGGGTCTCTTTGTATGTGAGCAGACTGTCTCGTTGATGGCGGCCGCCCTTTTCTGATTTGATTGTCCTCACTTTTGGCCTGTATCCCAATTGGAGAAATTTTGTCCTCAGATCCAGGAGGTGTTTGTCCAGGTGTGCTTGGTTGGAGCAAATACGATGTACCGTAAGCCTGGCTGAATAATGGATTGCTTGTGTGTTTGGGGTGGAAGCTGTCATTCCTGAGGTAGGCCGTTCTGTCGTGGGTTTGTGGTACACTGATGTGAGTAGCGGTGTTCTTTTATGTGTATTGTAGTATCCAGAAAGTGGATTTTGCTCTCTGAAAGGTAAACTTGAGGTTGATGGTGGGGGTGGAAGTTATTGCAGTCCTTATGGAATTGAATTAGGGCCTCCTCGCCCGCCGTCCAGATGACAAGGATATCATTGATGTAACGGAGGTCATCTGGGTTTGGTGGTGCATGTGGAAAAGATACGCTCCTTCCAGTTCACCATAAAGAGGTTTGCATACTGGGGCGCACATCTGGACCCCATTGAAGTTCCCATTCACTGTAGATATAGGTCCTCTCCAAATTTAAAATAGTTGTGGCTGAGTATGAAATGTATGAGCTGTGTTATTGGTTTTGTGTGGAGGTTTAGTTTCTCCAGGGGTGTCCGACATGCTGCAACTCCATCCTTGTGGGGTATGTTTGTATACAAGGATTCTACATCCATGGTTGCCAAAATGGTGCCCTCAGGAAGTGGACCAAGGGCATTGAGTTTGTTAAGAAGATCCGTGGTTTCCTGGATGTAACTAGGAGTATCTCTGACCAGGGGTTTTAGGAGATTTTTCACCCAACCATGGTTTCAGATAGTGAGAAAAACATGCATATGTGTCTTTTTATATAGTGTATGTAAACTTCTGGTTTCAACTGTAAGTGGTGTCAGTATTAATGGGTGCAGTGCTAGAGCTGATGGTGGCGGGTCCAGTGCGGAGATTGGTGGTGCCAGTACTGTTAGCCCACCAATTAATATAGTAATTTGGATGAGTGTCACGTCAAGGGAGGTACAGTGAGCCCTGACTGGAACCCAGCCCATTGTCCCTGGCTACTTGACGTGCTGCCCTAGGTGGCAGACGGCAACTGGGTGACAGTCCCTGCGCTGCTAAAGTGCTGAGGCCGTCAGGAGGAGGAATAGTCAGACAGTCTGGGTCAATATCAAGACGGGAACGCCAAAGCCACAAATCAGAACCAGAGGGATAAACGTAAACAAGCCGGGGTCAAAAGCCAAACGGGAGCGAGGCACAAAATCAGAAGACAAGCCGGGGTCAGGAGAACAAGCCGAGGTCAGGTACACAGGTAAGCAGACAACAAACAATAGCACAGGGAAAAGGAGCCAGGAAAATTTTCGCAGGCGCAGCACTCAGCTAGCAGGGAGTTTTAAATGTGATCCCCAGATACCGCCCCTGTAGCTGATTGGAGCGGCCTCTGGGTCCTCCCATTGGCTGGTGCAACACGCCCCCTGTCAGGAGTGGCTGGACCTCTGTCACTCACACAGCTCCCAGCAGACTGTCTATCAGGGTGGGGTCGCTGATCAGCTGCTGCTCCCTGCAAGCCAAGCGCTGCCCAGCCCTGACACTGAGTTTAGAAAAGAAACGTTAAATAAATTGAATGTGGATAAAGCTCCAGGCCCAGATAGCACAAAAGAATTCTTAAAGAGTTCAGCTGGGTTTTCTCTGTGCCCCTGCAAACTTTTGGATCCCCCCCCACCCCCACCTTTCCGCCTCCTCAACCATGAATATTTTCCAGTACCTCTTAATAAATCATGCAGTTACTGGATAATGCAAGCAGTGATTACCTCACCATACATATCACCATCATACTAATTAAACAATTTCACTATACTAAGTGTAACATTACCAATAATGCTACTACATATGACCCTGATTATACTGCCAGAACACGACCACAAATTACCACCACATGGTGACTGAATAGTGCACCTACACTATTACTGAATAAAGATCAGTATACAAAAACCAATATTACCATCATATCGGGGTATATAAACCCGTGTAAAACAGGGGCCTACAGACTATATATCACTTGTTGGGCCATAAGTGGTAGATACCAGTGTACACAGACTCTGCAGACATATACACAGATTACAGTGCAGTTACATCTTATGCCTCACAGGTGACATTTTCTCTGACGAGTTGTTGAGTTTCAATTTTGTTCTGCATCCGGCCCAGGCCAACATAATGACTTCTCCCGGCCACCACTCATCCCTGTAAATTTGGACACAAATATCTTTCCAGCACCTCTCTCACTGTCCCCCACCTCATTGCAAACTTCCGAGGGGTAGGATAGCAGATAAAGGCCATAGCTTAGAGGCCCAGTCTCCTAGAGGAGGGGAACAGAGGATTCACTCCCTGGAGATCGTGTTACAGCTATGGCCTGTACCCCTCAGAATCATGTTAACAGGTAAGTAGACCCCCATTAGATAGGTTGGTAGTCTCCAGGTAGGTAGGCAGTACATAAGCCTCAGGTAGGTAGGCAGGACATAGGACTCAGGTATGTGGGCCACATGTAGGTAGGTAGATTGGTCCTAGGTAGGTAGGCAGTAGTAAGGCCACAGGCAGGTAGATAGGTCCCAGGTAGGTAGGCTACAGGTATGTAGGTAGATTGGCCCTAAGTAGGCAGTAGTTAGGTCCCAGTTAGGTAGGCAGTCCCCAGGTAGGTAGGTAGGCTGTAGGTGGGCCACAAGTAGGCTGTACGTGAGTTCCAGGTAATGATGTTGATAGGCTAAAGGTGGCACCCACATATGTAGGTAGGTAGGTAAATAGGCTATAGGGGGCCCCAGATAGGCAGGCAGGGTTTAGGCAAGCTATAGGAGTCCAAGATAGGTAGGCAGGCAAGGATTAGGTAGGCTATAAAGAGCCCAATATAAAGGAAGGCAGGGTTATAGGTGGACCATTAGGTAGAGGTTTAAGTAGGCTATGGGCCATAGGCAGCAGGGTTAGGAGGCTATAGGGGCTTAAGCAGGGGTTAGGTAAGTATATGGACCTAAGGCCTTATGCTACAGGAGACTAGCAGAGTGGAGCAGGGGGGGGGGGTCCGTCCGTCCCGCTGGCATTGAACTGTTACGTTCAAGAGCAGACCTACTGTGGTTTCATCTTGTCCACATGTCGTCTTTGTGTACTCCAGTTACCTTTTAAAAATCTAACAAAAATGAGTAGTGCGTTTACAACCGCAACTTCTACTTCCAGTAGCGACGAGGATCAGCAGCCTGAGCTTCCACGCATTAAAATTCGCAGATGAAAAATAGGAGTATTTGCAGGACCTTCCTTTGTTAAAAAGTGCAAAAGGACCTGCAAAAAGACACCCACTATAGGAAGGACCTATAATGCAGCATTCTTAACTTTTTTTTCCAAATCCCTAAATCTGTCCAAAAACAGCTGCAAAAATCGCTCCCGAAACTGTTCACTGACTTTCTGCTCGGTTCCCATTGACTTCAATGTTAATTTTTGATAGGACTTAGCTAGTGTTTCTCTTTATTGTGAGTTCTGATTTTCTGACCTCTGGCTTGCTTTTCTGAAACTCCGCTCTCTTGCAGTTTTGTACTTCATTTGCCCACATTTTGT
>JAODAL010055159.1:0-24156 GCA_025379985.1 Phyllomedusa bahiana
ACCCAGTGTCGGATTGGAGACCGGGGCCCCCACCAGGAATATTACTCTTTTGGCCCACTCTTCAGCTATATGTAAAAGTAATCAGCAATCTCTGTAAAAGGCTATTTACACGGCGTTACATGCTCACGTTTAAGGTATCCATCAGGTACTGTGAGGAAAGGTACACGATGTAGCTGCCGCATCCCCATAGAGGTTATTTGAGCAAACTTAGTTGTACATTGACTGTGTTTGCTGTATTTGCTGGCGGCATATGCTTTCCCTGGTAGACTACACTACTGAGTCTCGCACGGAAAGCATATACAACCGGCAATTGAGTATGTGTAGTCCACATAGGACTATGTTCAATTAACCTTGATGAGACCACAGTGGCTACGTTGGAGTCCACATCATGGTACCTTTCCTCATAGTACACTGCCGGATACCTCAAACATGAGCAAGTAACCCCTGTGTGAACGGCTCCTTAATTATGTAATTAAACACCATTATATCATCAAATTTTAAAAAAACCCACTGAAACAAGGGAATAAATGGGGAGAACCAATATTTTACAAGAATTTGGTTTACTGTAAAAAAAATCTGTCCCTCACTAGTCCCTTATATTCAGCAGTCACCAAAGATTAGGGACAATCTCCAAATAGGGCTGTAATGACGCCTCTTCTATATACAAATCTATTTCTCACCCTGCAATCCCCCTGCCCGATAGCCGGGTAATCGCCCCAATAGGTGTAGCCCCACTATGAGACCCTAGAATACACTAACCTCTGAGTCAAAAATACTAAGTTGTGAAAGGCTCCATGGTATAATGTCCCAGCCCAGGTATCATAAACAATGGAGGAAAAATCAAAATGATGTCCCGAAGCGTTTCCCCCTTCTTACAGAAGGGTTCTTCAGGGGATCAAGTGGATAATTACAAAGAAGGTGCAATATGCAGGGAACCTATAGTTAAATGTAATGTGCCGCTGCTGATGTAAGGCGACACCCATTGGCTATGATGTGCATCCATACAGGCTGATCACTTTGCCATGACTTACACACTATCACACGGTATACATCATGCATCCACCACTCACATTACATAAACATTCTGCAAACACCATTCACACACAGCACACATTCTGCATAAACCACACACATCCCACATACACCACTCACTCACTGCACATCTCACATATACCATTCACACACATTCCACATACACCACTGAATCACACACCGCATACATCCTGTACACATCCCACACACATCCCTCATACATCTCGCACACACCGTACACACTGCTCACACACATACAGTACATACACCATTCAGACACCACACGCATCTCGCACACACCACTCACACACTGCATGCATCCAGTACACACCACTCACACACTGTATACATCCCATACACACCACTTACACACTGCATACATCCCGTATACCACTCATACACCGTATACACCACTCACACACCATATACACCACTCACACACTGCATACATCCCGTATACCACTCATACACCGTATACACCACTCACACACCATATACACCATTCACACACTGCATACATCCTGTATAAACCACTCACACACTTCATACATCCTGTATACACCACTCACACATCGTATACATTCCGAGCACATAAAACACATTGATGCCAGTAATACATTACACACTTGACACAGACACATCAAGAACTGCATATCTCACACATATATTGGCCTTATACACTACACATGTCACTCACGTCACAAACCTTACCGGGACCCCGGTAAAGCCCGCCCATTAGCAATTAGCTCTGCCCACCCGTATTAGCCCACCCATCACGTTTAAAAATTTACCAATTTTAAAACTTCGGGAGCCCCCTTAGGGGCTCCTTTTTCCCTTAGGGTAAAAACGCAGAAAGCATTTCCAAGCCTGACCTAGGTAGAGCGTACTGGGGAACAGGAGAGGGGGGGGAAAGGTGAACCAAAAGCAAACCTATTCTGATTGGTGGGGCTCACCAAAGGTAAAAGGCTTAGTTTCAGCACTGCTCTCCCAGGTTATGAGAACAAGTGCAGGGAGGCTGACGGAGCTGCGGTACCTGATGCTGCAGCTTCGCTCCCTGTCCACTTATAGAGGGGGCCCAGCAGTGTAATGCCAGGGCCTACCGGAGGATCCCCCGGAAACCCCGGCGGAGCCTACCCACGCCCCGGGCGCGGCTGCTGAGTTTCCCTGACCTCCCAGGCCTTGTTTGAAAAAATTTCCTGCAGAGTCACACGGATGAGAGAGTGGCCCACCCCCTTTTCTTCCCCATCCCCCCCCCAAAAAACCATTTTTCCGCCCCTAAATAAAAGAGCTCTATGCCCCTCCTCACAGTGTAACGAAGAGACAGTCACTGATTTTTTCCTTCTCACCCCATTCTAACTCTTCAACAAAAAAGAGGTTTTCACTTTACCCCTCCTCCCCCCACTCCCCTCAGAACCGCTCGGGTGGATTTAAACCAACGGGGGAGACCTCAGATTCACAGCCCTGCAGTAGCCTCCCTCCAGCAAGCTTTTCTCTTCATTTCGCGATTCTTACAATCTGCCCAGAAACGTGAGTCAGAGATAAACAAGATTTTCTTGCCCTTGGCAGACAGGGCAAACACACGAATCTAAAAGGCTGATTTTGCAGTTTCTCACAATAGTTTTAATTATCCAAATTCTATTTGGGGGGAAGAGGTGAGCACTCTAAAACAAGGCCCGGATTTGGAGGACGGGACCCCAGGCGAAAAATATCCGAATTGGGGAACCCTAAAACCCGTTTTCCCAACCAACTTAAGCATATTAAAGGATCGATGCCCTTACTATTTCCCAAAAATGCGAAAAAATGAACTAATTTTTGTAGAACCACAGGATTCCAAACCCAAAAATCTTCCCCGAAAACCCCAAAGCAAAATAGCAGTATTCTTTTTAAATTTTAAAGGAAATTTCCTAAGAGTTTCGCAGGGGCCCCTTCCAGAATGTTTCCGGAAACACTTTTTCCCCAACCCTTTCACACGACCATGATGAAAAAAGGGAATTTCAGCCTACAAAAAAAAATCCTCGAAAAAATTGAACCATAGGGCTGGGGCTTCCCAGTAAAACCAATCACAAAAAAGGTCCAAATTTGTAGCAACTCACCGGAGGAACCTGCTCTATTCTAAAAAAGACCCTCTTCCCTCCTCTGATTCCAGCCCCGTACGGAAAAAGCAGATCGCCAAGATGATCCCCCCTCTTTGGTCCAAAAAAATTTCCCAGCTCAGTCGAGATTTAGAATAACATCCCATATTCCTTTTTCTTTTTTTTGTATGTTTCCGGGGTGTGTGGGATTCGCTCAAGTTTATTAAGGTCCAAGGGCGGGACTTGCCCCCTACATTCCATTAAGGAATAAATTCTGTTCGCCAGATGTTTACAGATGTTTTCATACTAGTTAATCTTAGTTCTTCTAAAAATTACTGGGAAATATAGTTATTTTTATTTTTTTTTTTGAAAATTTCCCCATTTGTTCTTTACAAAAAGGGTTCTTATTGCTCTTTGTTTTAATTTATAAGTATGGAGTTTTAAAAAGCTCACTCATACAATGTGAAGGGATTAAAATCACCATTTAGCGCTCTATTTATGGGGGAGACGTGTTAAATCCAAAAATCAGATATAATCTGTTTACGGAAACGCCTGCTGGCAACAGAGCGCATAGATTTAAAAAAAAATAAAAATTTCCTTTTATTTTTAAGCACAACTTTTCAGAAAAAGCGGTGTTGCAATTTTTATTTAAAAACCCCTGTTTCTTTTTAACTTTTTTTAATCCTTTTGGAAACCCAAAATAGATATGTCATCCTAATTTGCGAAATCAAATTTTAAATTTAAGTACTTAGTCACAATTTATGCCCAAATCTAAACGTTTCATTTTTTAAAAAAAATTTTCTCCATAACAAAAATTTTTTGAAGGGTGGCTTATATTATGTGGAGATTTTCTGCTGTCGTTAAAAAAAGTTGGACTCAAAGTAAAAGATACTCTTTTGAGTCTCCAACCCCTTCTATTGGAGGAAACCTCCCCGGTGTGTGGGTTATATTCACCCAAATGAAAGGGACTACTCATATTTTTCTGCACTAAGTCTATCCAAACCGCTAGATTTTTTATATAGAAAAAATTACATTACCACAAGTTCTTTGCTTCAATAGGTCATATCACTTGGTCAGCCAGCCCAATTGATCTAATTTTGGATTCCCCCACTAAAATTCAAAGGGCAAATTCCCCCTTTGGGGTCAATAATTTTTACTCAAGAATTTAGAAAACGCTAACTTAAAAAACCCCACTAAAAGAATTCTTTATATTAATTCCCCTCCTTTTTCTCCCTCCCCCTTGTGGTGTGCACCAAGGCGTTTTTAAAAAGGTCCTGCATCCAATTAGCTGTAAAGGAAAAGAAAACACCAAAAGGCCATTACAACCTTCTTGCAGAGATTTTTGATCACAGAGTTGACTTCAAACAAAACCTTCCGTTCCAAAAAAAAAAAACATCTTGAAAAACCCTTTGGAAAATTTGAGTTTACTCTATTTTAAATCAAAAGGGGTTTTAAACCCGGCAAAATTAAAAAGGGGTTTTTCTTTAAGGGGACAGGCCCTCAAAAATGCTTGCTAAAAGGATTAAAACACAAAATGTCAAATCGATCTCCCCCCCTAACAAACACCCAAGGGGGGGAAAAAACTCATTAACCCCAATTTGGGATTGCACAAAAATTTTGCAGATATTTCCTTTCTATACAATCTGCAATCGGGAACAGTTAAAATACCCCTAGATTCAGAAATCCGACTTTCCCTTTTTCTATTTTAAACTTCCTTCTGAATAGTTCCCGTTAAAAGTTGAACAACCCCCTTCTCCATATCAGAGTTCATAAAGTCATTAAATAAGCAAATGAAATAAAGCCCCCCGGGCCCTGACGGCCAAAAAAAGAATATTATCATATATTTTCAGACCTACTTCCCCTTACCTGGCCTCACTTTGTATAATATAGTCACCACGAACCGCACAAGGAAATTTTTTTGGGATTATTTTCCCCTACCACTCTAAACCTCGGATAAAAACTTCCAAATTTCAGACCTTTCTCTCCAAAAAACAGAATTTAACTATATGCAAAAATTCTTGATGTCGTCTCAACATATTCTCCATCTTTTTCACAAGGACCGGTTTGGCTTTGTACAACTAGACAGGGAAGAGTTTTCCACTCGATGTTCCTTGATTTAGCTCAGAAAATCCCCCTTCAAAACAAAGTAGCCTTCCCTTTTTTTAGATTCAGAGAAGGGGGTTTTTTTTGGGGCAACGGGATAAAAAATTCAATTATTCTGGGAAAATTTGGGGGTTTTCAGGATTCATCTTTGATGCAAATTTTTGCACTTTACTCTAAACCCTACTAGAGTTCTTTTGGTTTTCGGTCTTCTCCCTTTTTAATCTAATGAAACAGACAAGGGGTGTCCATCTCCCCCCTATTTTTGTTTATGCTGAAACCCCTTTTCAAAACATTAAAATAACCCCTGCATTCGGGTCTAACAGTTTAAAAAATTTTCCCCAAAAAAAATAATTTTTTACGCAGTAGTAATGCTTATCACAACTAAAAGGGCGAATTTATTCTAAAGAATGGAATTCGTTTAGAATTTCAGGAAAACTTCGGTTCTGAACAAAGTCGAAGTTTGGGGTACTTCGCGTGAACTAAGTGTGCTTTTGATTGATAAAATGGCTGCGAGCACATGGCGTTACATGGGGCAAAGAACTCTGGGAGGAAGAAGGGCATAGCCTACATGACATGTGCAGAGATGAAGCCAATCAGAGACCGTCGGGATTCTGTGACTTCACCGCACTATATAAGTCCGGGCGCGACGCTGGGAGCTCATACCGCTCTCACTGTACTGAGTAGGGAAAGTGTTGCCACGGCTGCTTATGATATCTCTTACTAAAGAACTCATTTTTATACAGCGATTTTTGGGGGGTATCACAGCTTGTCTCAGAGACTGCTTCTCTTAACGTTCTATTTCTGATTTTGTGGGGTATTGGAACTGAAGTCCAGTGTGCATCCAATGCAGCTGCATATACATTTTAATGCTATCTGCTCACAGCACATTGAATATTCAAGGGTTATCTAAGCCTGTTCTTGTTGTATTCATTTAAAGAAACAGCGTTTTTACAGTCCAAATACCACTTCATTTTTGGTTGCTCATTTCTTTTGCGCAATTTACATCCAGGGGTTAATTAAGCGTTGTTCTGCTGTTGTGGTCACTAAAAGAAACGTTCTTTTTCACTGCCAAAAAATACATTTTTCCTGTAGCATAATTCATAACCGAAGGTTAATTACAAGTTTTTTTGTTGTTGTGTACCATAAAATACACGCCATTTTAACACGCTACAAAGCTGGTAATTTTTGGTTGCTCAATTCTTTTGCGCAATTTACATCCAGGGGTTAATTAAGCGTTGTTCTGCTGTTGTGGTCACTAAAAGAAATGTTCTTTTTCACCGCCAAAAAATACATTTTTCCTGTAGCATAATTCATAACCGAAGGTTAATTAAATACAAGTTTTTCTGTTGTGTACCGTAAAATACACGCCATTTTAACACGCTATAAAGCTGGTAATTGTTGGTTGCTCGATTCTTTTACGCCATTTACATCCAGGGGTTAATTAAGCGTTGTTCTGCTGTTGTGGTCACTGAAAGAAACGTACTTTTTCACCGCCAAAAAATACATTTTTCCTGTAGCATAATTCAGAACCGAAGGTTAATTACAAGTTTTTTTGTTGTTGTGTACCGTAAAATACACGCCATTTTAACACGCTACAAAGCTGGTAATTTTTGGTTGCTCAATTCTTTTGCGCAATTTACATCCAGGGGTTAATTAAGCGTTGTTCTGCCGTTGTGGTCACTAAAAGAAACGTTCTTTTTCACCGCCAAAAAAGACATTTTAACTGTAGCATAATTCATAACCGAAGGTTAATTAATTATAAGATTTTCTGTTGTTGTGTACCGTAAAATACACGCCATTTTAACACGCTACAAAGCTGGTAATTTTTGGTTGCTCGATTCTATTACGCCATTTACATCCAGAGGTTAATTAAGTGTTGTTCTGCTGTTGTGGTCACTAAAAGAAACGTTCTTTTTCACCGCCAAAAAAGACATTTTTCCTGTAGCATAATTCATAACTGAAGGTTAATTAAGCCTGTTTGTGCTTTTATTTTCAGTAAAATACCCAGTGTTTTTAAACGGCACATACAAGTAAATTTTTCCTGGCCATTTGTGGAGCGCAATTTATATCCAAGGGTTGCCCAAGCTTGTTACTGGGTTCATTTGGAGTGAAATACAGGGTGTGTATTTATCTAGCAGATATCCATCAAACAGTGTCGAAATTTAAAACAAACTAGTCAACAAGAGGTGGCAGGCTCTTCCCCTCATGGCATTGTCAAAAACATCCGGAGCGCCCAGGCCCCACCAGAAAGGGGGACTCGCACAGGGGTCACTGGGTGGGGCCCACAACTCCCGGTGTCATCTGCAGCCGTGTTTTTTCAGAAACCCCAAAATCTTTTTGATTGGGTTGACTAGGTCACTACTTCCCCCAGATGACATCGACAACCCCAGCCAAGAGTCGGTGGGAACTCAGACACAACCCTATTTGGGCAGGGGCCCCGGGGCAGGTCAATGGCCCTCACCTTCCTCAACCCGCTTCGCCCATGGGTTCCCTCACCAGAGATCACAGGGCTGGCTCCCCCCTATAAGCGAGGATAACAATTTTGGGGGGGGGGCAGTCACACTACTTGGCGCGAAAAAATGGGGCCAATACCCCTGCTTCTTGCGAGGGGGAAAGTAAGATGTGGAGGATGGGAGGGTTTTTTTTTATGAGGGTCACCTCTGCATACCAAACGGTGATGAGGACACAGTACGATGAAACACAAAAGTGAGATGTAGCCCCCCGTATTTGGGAGCCGGATGGGGCAAGGGCTTCATCACATCAGGAGAAGAGGGCTCACTTGCTCGCAGGCAGCGCGCGCCAGCAATGGGTTTGTGGCCGTGAGTCAGCAGGGTAGGCACAGGGTGGGGTCGGGACCAAAGCCCACGGGGTAGAAAACCCGTTCGCAGTCCAAGAAAACGGCCAGGGGCTACAGGCAGCCCGGCAGTAGTCACTCAGGCAGAGCGTTGGGCGGTAAAATCAGATACCCGGCGTTGTGCAGTTTTTTTGTAAGACACCAGTGGCTGAATAGGGGTATAGTGAATCTGTAGGCAGAAAGTCAAGCGTGACCAGGGAGCTAACCACCAGGGCCCTGCTAAACACTGCAGTGTCACCACCCGGGGGCCGGGGAGAAACGTGGCTAGAGTGGGGGTCCTCCTGCCGCCGCAAACAGCAGAAGCAGCGCCCAAGGGCCGCATCCATGCGCCAGTCAAGGCTCCACCGCCCTTAAAGGGGACTTTTTCTCTTTGCCATCATCTCCCTTCAGATGCTCCTGCTCCTCGCTACTCAGGGTGCCAGCAGTGTTCCGGGGGCGATGCAAAGACAACAGTATGGCCCAAACCTCCTAAGGTGCGAAGCTGACCGTGCTCCTGCCAATTTGTTGGTACTGCATCCCTCCCCTTTAAAAGGTGGACTCGAAACCGTTCAGAAATAATGGCTGTGCCGACCCCGAGATGGAGGTTCCAAGCCGTAATTTCTTTTAAAAAAAGGCAGAAACCAGCATTCATAAATTGTAAACAAAGGGGGGCCATCCTTGGCTTAGGGTTTTTTCCAAAGGGTGCAGGCAGAGCAAAGTCTGGAGCTGTAACTCGGTCAGGGCCAGTACATTCCTTACCCCCACGGGGGGTGAATTGTTTCCCTCCCCAGGCACCCCAACAACTTGGACAGGAGCGCCGTTTTCTCCCCACGTTGTCAAAATGCGGGTCCTGCGCCAATGTCCGCCTCCTCCTCCCCCCCCCACCACACTCAGCCTCAAAGTATTTCTCCATCATATCACATGTGTAGGTCACAGCGGGGTCACCAGTTCTACACCTGACTTGCTCGGGGAACAAATCACACAGGGGAGGAACTGCTCCCTCATGCAGCAAGAAATCGATGTGTGGCTTTTTCCCGCCAAAATGCAAATTGGAACCTTGGTGACGGACAATGGGAGTAACATGTATCCGCGCTGCAACCGGGAGGTGGGCCATGGGGGCCCCGCATGGCGCATGTGTTCAACTGGTTGGAAAAGGTTCCTAAGTCTTCCACCCATCTTTAAAGATCTGAAATGGGCCGAAGCTGTGCATGCACTTTATCCATTCCCACAAAGCCCGGAACACCCCCCTCGAATTGCAGCGGCAGAACGGCCCCCCCCCAACAATCTGAATGCGAGTTTCCACCTGTTGGAATTCCAGCCTGCACATGTTGGGCCCACTTATGAACAGAGAAAAACCCCAAACATTTTTGATGATCCAGGCAGACAGGAGTACTCCCCTGGTAAATTTTAGTCAGCCCGGGCAGCTCATGCGTGAAAACCCCGCCGTTTTTTGAGGCAATTCGAGAAGGCGACATTATATGTCATCGCCAGGACACGGGGTATAAAACATTCCACTGCCATGTCCTAGAACAATGTTGAAAAATCTGTCGGCAGGGGGGCTGAAGACTGGGGACTACATTCCGGCCAATTAGTCCTGGGGACTGAAATGGAGGAGGAGGAGGGGGAGGGCATTGGACAGAAGCATTGTCTGGTAAAAGAGTGGATTTTTTAACCCCGGGGGACAAGAAGGAGGGCAGGACAGCTGGGGGAGGGGAAGAGATGAGGAAGACGGCAGATCCCGCAAGCACCGTGGCAGTATACAGTGGGGAATGGAGGGAGGGACCCCCCGGGGTCACTTTTGCAGATGGGCCCCCAGACGTATTTGCCCGGCTAGTGACACCGAATAGTCAGCATCCGGGAGAGGTGATTCTGGGTCTCCACCCTATTGGACCCTCGGTACCGGGGCCAAAATGGGAGCCTTTTTCCCGCTGCTGAGAGGGGGGACAAACTCAAATACTATATGGGAAAATTTTCTGTCGTCAGTTGGCCCTGCCTAGTGCGGGATTGTCCCTCTTTGAAAGGTTTTGACCCGGGGGGTTCTTTAGCGCTCACGTACTACTGCCGCGGGGCGTGGGAAAAGGGTTGCGCCCCTCCCCAGCAACCTATCTGGAGCACGTGAGCACTTCCCCACCCGCCAGGGGGAGGGGGTCGCCGCCACGCAGGACCCCACAGACCCTGAACCAACAGTGGTGGGCCACTTGGAGCAGAGAAAATACGGTGGGTGTGTGGGAGCATCGGTAGCTCAGGGGGGAAATCTCTCCTTAAGGAGAGCACCGAACGAACGGCTTTTTAAGTTTTTGTTCTGCACTGAAGAGGGACAAAAATCCCCCAAAAAGGGGTTTTCTGCAAATGAGAGATACTGGTTGGGTAAAAATCCTTTTTCTTTCTCAAAAACTCGGGGGGTCAAAAACAAATTGAGGGTTTGTTATAACGAACAGAGGGCGCTGTGGGCTTCTCAGCCCCTTTCCCATAATGCCTTGTGATATGCAGATGCTAAGTAGAGGACGAAAAGGCAAAACAAAATCTCTACAAGCCGTTCGTTCGGTGCTCTCCTTAAGGAGAGATCTTCCCTTCCTGGGGCTACCCAAATGCCTCCCACACAGCCAGCCAGTATCTTCTCTGCTCTGCACTGAAGAGGGACAAAAATCTCGAAACAGCGTTGTCTGCAGATGAGAGATACTGGCTTGGCTAAAAAATCCTTTTTGCTTTCTCAAGACTCGTTGGGTCAAAAGCAAATTAAAGGATTTGTTAAACCCAAACCAAAAGGGCGCTGGGGGCTTCTCAGCCCTTCCCATAATCCCTTGTGATATGCAGAGCTAAGTAGAGGGAAAAGGCAAAACAAAAATCTACAACCCGTTCGTTCGGTGCTCTCCTTAAGGAGAGATCTTCCCTTCCTAGCTACCCAAAATTCCCTCCACACACCAAGACAGTACCCTTTTCGGGTCTGAACTGAAAGGGACCCCCAAAATCTCAAACCTATTAACTTAAATTACAATGTACTATTCTCAGATTTAGAAAAAGAAATAAATAAATTACTCCCTCTAAATTGTCCCTTCTTCCAAAATTTATATATATTTGCAGAGCCATCCCTTTTCTAGTACCAACAACTATTATTTCTAAATTTCAACGCCTCCTTGCGTCCTTTATCTGGAAAACAGGGAAGGCAAGAATTAACAAGGCCCTCCTATATTGTAGTCATAAAAATGGGGGCCTATCAGTACCGAATCTATTCTTCTATAATATTGCAATCCTTTTAGACCAAGCCTTTTTCCTTTGGCATCAATTAGACTCTACCGTTTGGGCTCAAATGGAAAACTCCTCTTTCACCCCTAGTCCAGTGAGATTTAATCTGAGATCTTCCTTACTGGGCGCCCCTCTCCCACACTCTCCCCTCAGATCTATTTCGGACCTCTTTAAAGTATGGTCTCTATATGTCCTAAAAAATAACTATATCTACCCCTCAAAAAAGGATATTCCTATAGATGTCTTTAATTGTTGGTACAAACACCTCTCTTTCAACTCCTGGAAAGATTTAAATCTTCTTTCCATAGATCAACTATATCAAGGTGACACCCTGAAAACCTTTTCAGACTTTTTCTTCCCTATACTCCAATTACCCCGTACTCTCTCCTTCCAATTCCTGCAAATTAGACATATTCTTCAAGGTGTTTCATGGCCCACCAAACCTGACCAAAAAGAAAGGATTCGAAAGGGGTCTCACACTAATATACAACATGCTAATCTTTCACAATCCCTCATCCAAATTTTCTACAATGATCAAATGGGAAAAGGAGTTAGCTCGACAATTTCCTATATCTAGCTGGTCAAGGGGCCCCTACAATTCCCCCTCAACTTTTTTAAATGCTTAAACCATAGAGAAACCATGCAAAAAATCCATCTTAGATGGTATCTCCCGCCTGTACTTTTTGCTCATTTTGCTGGTTCCTCAGCCCTTTGCTGAAGAAATTGGTCAAAGGGCACCATCTTCATGTTTGGGGGGGTTGCCCGGGGTTAAACAAGCTTTTCTCTCTTTTCAAACCCGCTAAATTACGAACTTTCAATCGAAATTTAAACCCCAGAGTTACTATACTAATATTGGCCTTTCAGAGTTTTTGTATCTGTCCGTACAATTTTCTTCCACACTTTATTCACCAGGAGGGCCGGTTTTCCATTGGAAAGACCCTGATATTCCATCTCTCCAGAAAAATTTAGGCGTTTAACTTTAACTGCTTCTGTAAACTTGGGACTAATAGACCCTGCTCATTCGTAACAAAAAACCCGCTCTTTATGGTCAGTTTGGCTTCTCAAGACACTATTACCGGGTTTTTTAAGTCCCTTTTTATCTAATGGATTCTTATGTTTTGATCTACACTCTTGTAGTTTTGGGCCCTTCTTTTGGAATATGAAACCCTTTTTTTTGTACGGGTTGTTTCATTGTTCTTTCATTTACCCCTATTTTTGGGGTTTTTTTTTGTTATCTTAAAAATATTTATAATACGTTTGTATACCTGCTCATGCTTTTCTAATAAACATGTTTAAAGAGCCCCTGTGCGGTTTAAAACAGAGCAGGTAACGGTTTGAGACGGAGTAAATCTCCCCGATTTATTCTGGGAAAAATCTGATAGATTTTTGCGTTGCAACACAACAAAAATAATTGATTAGTTTCTGCAAAAACACACCACCATGATTTTAAAAAAAAACCCGTTAACAGGAGGGCCAGAAATTTAGCATAGAACCTGCACCATAACTTACAGCTTCTATTCTCATGTTTTGCTGCTGCTTATCAGCTATAAGACTTCAGAAAATAAAATAAGTCTGCAGAAACCAATCTTCTGAACCAGAAGTGTGCAGCAGGGCAGTGCACAGAAAAACAGAATAAAAACTGCAGCCAGTCCCCTGACCCAGGAGTACATTAACAACACAGATCAGTACATGCTACCAGAGGCAGCTGAAAGTGTGAGAGAGCTCATCTCCTACCTTTGCACCATGGAGAGTACGCAGCCTGGCAGTGCACATAGAAACGCCATTATATGCCATCAGAGGCAGCCACCCTCTGATACTGTGCCTCTCTCCTGGTGTAGAGCATAAATTGTCCGGCTATCAGCGCGGGAGGAAGCTCTGCTGAGTTTGAACTGGAATGCAGGCTGAGACATCCCCAGGCCATGGCTGCCCCAGAACCTCTGGGATTCCAGGCCAATTAGGCAGATCAGTAGTGGGGGAATGAGGAGATGCACCAAGAAACTCTTGGGTCTCCGCCACAGGAGCCACTGTAGTAAAATAATAAAACCTAGAAATAGTGAATAGTAAAATAATTATAAAAATAATAAGTCCACCAGGGACAGAAGAAAAAAGCAGGTCTGTTCACTGTCTGAGGGGAGCTTATATGGGTGAGGTGGAAGTAATTAATGCTTGAATTATTTGAACCTGATACTCGTTTCTTTTTCTTCTGTCCTAAGCTGGGTTGAGGATGATATTAACCCATTGTGTGCTGCCTGAGGACGAAGGGGAAATAATAATTTGCCATGTTTGATGTTAAACCTGTGATTTATCACCCTCCGAGACAACTTCATGGAGTTCTTCCCCACGTACTGAACCCCACAATGACAGGAGATGACATATATAACATAAGTACTTGCACATGTCAAATAGTCACATATTTTAAATACCTCTACTGTAGAAAAAGATGTAAAACTCTCCCCAACAAATAACATATTACAACACTGACAATTTGGATGTTTACAAGGAAAATAACCTGTCACTTTCTTATTTCTTTTATCCAGGGTTTCAGGAGGGTCTTCTCCCTTGTGCTGCTTCAGGCGGGTGGAGCTAAAATATTCTTAAGGATTTTCGCCCTTTTGTATATGAACTGGGGGGTATCGGGAAGTGTAGATTTTAACAGAGGATCTAATCCTAAAATATTCCAATGAGTAGTAATGATTTTTTTAACCTCTTTAAATTGAGAATTATGGGTAGTGATGAAAGAAAGGCCATAATCCTTATCCAAAAAACAAAAGTTTGTGCAGCTTACCCCTCAATATCAAGTGCAAAACCTCCTCTTCAATACGTTCTTGGCGGTGGATTTGGATGGTAATAGCATACTTCCGTGAGTAGAGCTCCAACCCAGGTTCCGGTAAAATGCAAGTATATCCAAATAAACGTGCATGTTCCAGCGGATAACGTATTCCACAAAGTTTTATTTCAACAATATAAAGTTACAGGACAATAAGATACATGGCGTACATCATCACTAACGCGTTTCCTATACAAATGGATACGCCATGTATCATATATATATATATATATATATATATAATATATATAATATATATATATATATATATATATATATATATAATATATAGTGGCACTCACATTCGTCCGGCCGCCATCTTGGACTGGCTCTGCGGGTTTTAGCTCATGGTATCGCCGCTTTCAATATATATATTTTATTTTGAATTTTTAACAACTAGAATTTTTTTTTAATGATTATATTTTTTATTCATTGCGAGTAAAGAAAATATTTGTAGTCCCCTACCCTTTCAAACAACATTAAGATAGGAGTTATTTATTGTTATAATTGATATAAATTAACAGAGTTTTTTTATAATGAATTTATCCTGTGATTAAAACATTGTTTTTTGTTATTTTTCAGGTATATTCCATAATCTACTGCCAGGATGCTAATATTATCTGATATTTGTATAGTTGAAAACTGTTTGTATCTATTTTCACACATGTGTTTAAATTGTTTGGCGTTGTATTTCTTTGTAACTATTTGAGTTTACATTGTTTTTTGTGAATGGGACTCCACTACGGGAGAGCCTCTTTCTGAACTTGAGATTTGTATATAATCCAGCTATGTTACCCGTTTGAATTCATCTGATGAAGTGGGCGATGAAGCCCATGAAACGCGTGATTTTTACCGGCATTTTTAAATAAAGATTCACTCAATCTTTAAAGGATTGCGCTTCTGCAGCACTTTTTGTTCTAATTTTGATCACAAGATCATTATCAAGCATAGTTACATACATAGTTACATAGTTTGTAAGGCCAAAAAAAGACAGACGTCCATCCAGTTCAGCCTATTTTGCTAAAGTGTTGAACCAGAGGAAGGCAAAACCCACCACAAGGTAGAAGCCAATTGTCCTTATTTTAGGGAAAAAATTCCTTCCCGACTCCAATCTGGCAATCAGAATAAATCCCTGAATCAACGACCCCTCTCCAGAATCCTAAACACTCGAACCTGTTATATTATTACGCTATAGAAATGCATCCAAACACTTTTTGAACTCTGTTATTGAATTCACCCTGACAAGTTCCTCTGGCAGAGAGTACCACAGTCTCACTGCTCTAACAGTAAAGAATCCCTTTCTATGTTTATGTGGAAGCTTTCTTTCCTCAAGACGTAGAGGATGCCCCCTTGTTCTAGATACAGTACTGGGTATGAATAAATCTAGAGCTAGATCTTTATATTGACCTTTCATATATTTTAAAATATTTATTATGTCCCCCCGAAGCCGTCTTTTCTGTAAACTAAATAACCCTAATCTTGCTAATCTTTCTGGGTATTGCAGTCAACCCAGTCCTTTTATTATTTTTGTTGCCCGCCTTTGTGCCTGTTCAAGCTCTACAATGTCTTTCCTGTGCACCGGTGCCCAAAACTGTACACAATATTTCATGTATTGTCTAACCAGTGGCTTGTATAATGAGAGAATAATGTTCTCATCATGTGCATCTATGCCCCTTTTAATACACCCCATAATCATATTTGCCTTGGCAGCTGCTGCCTGACACTGGCTGCTACAATTAAGTTTACTGTCCACCAGGATTCCCAAGTCCTTCTCCATGTCACTTTTACCCGGCATTTTTCCATTTAACATGTAATCATGGAGTGGATTTTTCCTCCCCATGTGCATAACCTTGCATTTTTCTGTGTGAAACCTCATCTGCCATTTCTCTGCCCAGGCCTCCAACTTATCCATATCCCTTTGTAATAACACAGTATCCTCTATTGTGTTGATTACTTTACAGAGCTTTGTATCGTCTGCAAAGATCGATATTCTACTATGCAATCCATGTGTAAGATCATTAATGAAAATATTAAAGAGGATAGGGCCCAACACTGAACCCGTGTGGTACCCCACTAGTAACAGGGATCCAGTCTGGGTATGTACCGTTAATTACCACACTTTGTTTTCTATCACTAAGCCAGTTGCTTACCTACTTGCAAGTATTTTCCCCCAGTCCAATCATTCTCATTTTACTTACCAACCTTTCATGTGGCACAGTATCAAATGCTTTAGAAAAATCTGGATAATTACATCAGTGCCTCACCCCGATCCAGTCTAAACTAACTTCCTCCAACGAAGCTGATGAGATAAGTTCTTGACAGGACCCAATCCTTCATTAAAACCATGCTGGAACGGCCCGTTATTCATTTATTTTCATTGAGATAGTTTCAGGATAGCAACTCTTAGAAAACCTTCATACATTTTACCTCACAACAGAGGTTAACATGACCGTCCTATAGTTTTCTCAGGATCACTTTTTGATGCCTTTTTGAATATCGGCACCACATTTGCTATACGCAATCCTTTGGGACATACCCAGTTTTATTAACAGTCATAAATATTAAGAATAGGGGCCTGTCTATGACATTACTTAACTCCCATTAGGACACGGGGGTGTATACTGTTCAGGGCCTGGTGATTTGTCTATTTTTAATCTTCTTAAGACGGAGCATCACTTCTTCCTGTTGACAAGAAAACATTTAATTTTGAGTTTTTAGACCTCATCCCTTGCTCATCAGCAGGACGGTCATTCCTCCTCCGTAAAATACAGTGAGAAAAAAATTGTTTTAATAGGT
This sequence comes from Phyllomedusa bahiana, assembly GCA_025379985.1. Lineage (NCBI taxonomy): Eukaryota > Metazoa > Chordata > Amphibia > Anura > Hylidae > Phyllomedusa > Phyllomedusa bahiana. Next base: position 16,907 of record JAODAL010055159.1, read on the forward strand.
TGCCTTTTTTCTCATCACCCTCCACAATATCTCCCTCAGTACTTTTCAAGGGGCCAACATGTTTCCTGTTTTATCGTTTTACTATTTTATATAGTTAAAAAATATTTGGGGGTTAGTTTTACTTCTATGGCAATACACCTTTCTGTCTCCAGATTTGCTGCCTTATCATATTTTTACATATTTTTATTTTTTCTTTATAGCTTTTAGTGGCCCTCCCGTTTTATTAGTTGAAAAGCTTTCTTTTTGTTATTTATTGCCTCCTTACATCTCAGTTGGAGCCACATTGGTTTTTCTGTTTCTAATTAATTTATTACCATATTAGTATGTACCCTCACACTAGGTGGGCCTAAGAAATATTTACAAAATCTCCCATTTATTATTTGTTCTGCCATTTTTAAAAACCTTTAATATGGTTTAGGGCCTGCCTAAGCAGAATAAAATTAGCTTTCCTAATATTCAGTGTTTTTGTGGCTCCTCAAAAAAAACTCTATTGAAGGATAAATGGAAATTTATTATATTATGGTCACTATTTCCTAGGTGCTCCCCAACCTGAACCTTTGTTACTCTGTCAGGTCTATTAGTGAATATTAAGTCTAGAAGGGCCTTTCCTCTAGTTGGTTCCTTCACCATTTGGGAAAGGTAATTATCTTTAGTTATTAACAAAAATCTGTTTCCTTTATGAGAGCTAAAGGTTTTCCCAGTTTATGTTCCAGTGAGGAAGATGCAATGGATGTGCTCTAGGTAGTTTTATTGACTGTACTTTGAGAGATGACATATAGAGGTCAAAACAAATTCTTTTCTCCAGCTCTGTGTAACATGCCTGGTCAAAATGGAGATACTGCAGAAATGTGACAGGATGTGACTTCACAAAACAGGAGGAGGAGTAATAGAAAGCAGAAATGTGACAGGATGTGACTTCACAAAACAGGAGGAGGAATAATAGAAAGCAAAGAAAAATGGGAATTGCATCATCAAAATCTTACACAACCGTATACAAACAGTGGCCACAGGATGGCAGCAAAGTCTTTAAATAATGGAAAGCTCACCTGGTATGTTGTATGCCAGTGAATCTCTCCTTCAGTGCATGGACAGCTCCAGGACTCACGGGTAGTGTTGAGCGATTATTATCGACAAAGTTGAAATCAGCACAGTTTTTATGTTAATCGAAATTTTTAGATCATGCGATAATTTAGGTTAAAAACTTAGCATCACTATTAAGATCGCACCAATTTTCACGCTTCCTGTCATTTTGACATGCCATCAAATCAGCTTACAGAATAGTGCAAGGGTAGATGTAGTGCGACGTCATGACTGGGATGTGTAAGGTTGCGATTGGCCTGGAAAAATAACATGACCCTCGTTTTACATATAACAGCCCTTCCTGTGTCCATGATCAGTGTCCTCTCAGCGTCTCATAGCATAGGACGTGCGCTCTGCCAGTGTCCAACCAGCTCAGCGAAATTATATATTTCTTCACAGAGAAAGGCTCTAACTGTTTGCTGGGACCTTACAACTTAGTTAGATCAGAGATTGGAAGATTTTATGTAGTTAGTAGAGAATTGTTACCCCTTAACGACGCTTAGACGTATCCATACGTCAGTCGTTTGGGGGGGATCACGCACCTGGACGTATGGATACTCCTGAGGATCGCCGAACTCTAAAGCAGAGTTTTGCGCGATCGGCGCGGGGTTGTCAGCTGTATATTACAGCTGACATCCCGCAGCGTCGGCCCCGACCCTGGATCGCTCCGGGGGGGGTGGTTAACCCCTTAATTATCGCGGACGGATCGGTCGCAATAATCTAAGGGAGAAGCAGGAGAGGATCGCTACTCCTGCCTCTCTGTCGCGGCAGCACGCACGGATCGGGTGATCCGTGCAGCCTACCTGCCCTCTGACAGACAGCACGGAAGGCAGAGAATGCCTCCGGGTTTGTCTGTGACCACGATGCCCTGGCCCGTGGGCCCTGTGGTCATGTCCCGGCATCGTGACCTGACAGTTACCATAGGGGGGAAACCAGTCACAGCAACAAGCTATGCACTGATCCTATTGAATGAGAGATTCTAAAGATCTCTCATTCAAATCCCCTATGGGGAAAAGTAAAAATAAAAATGTGAAAAAGTGAAAAAAGTAAAAAAAAAGTGAAAAACATGTAAAACACAAACACGAAAAATAAAATAAAAATACTTACACCGCACCTTTTCCCCCAATGCAAACGCCAATGCGCCCAAAAAAGATCAAAAATAAATAAGGACCCCATATTTGGTCTCGCTAGAGCTGCGTGCGTAACGACCTGCCCTATAAATCTGTCATGTTAATTAAGCCCGTACGGTGAACGCCGTAAAAAAATAAATAATCACAGAATTAAGATTATTGTTCAACCCGCAGCACATAAAATGGAATAAAAGCCGATCAAAAACTCCTTAGAAACGCCAAAGTTGTACCAATTAAAACGTCAGTTTCATCCCTCAAAAAAAAAGCCTTGTACAACTCGTATAGCGGAAAAATAAAAATGTATAGCTCTCAGAAGATAGAGATGCATAATATTGTTTTACACACTAAAAACACTTTTCCTTTTTTTTTTAAAGTGCGTCAACATAAAAAAAACCTATATAAATAGGGTTATCGCCATAATCTGTAGCGACCCAAAGAATAAAGCAACTTATCACGGATACGCAAACGGTGACCCTGTTAAAAATAAAAATAAAAAACACAACTAGGATTGCAAGTATTTTTCTCACCCTGGCCTCCAAAAAAGGGATTTAAAAAGCGATCAAAAAAAGCCTTGTTCTCCCCCAAAAAGATACTAAAAAAAAACGTCAACTCACTTGCAAAAAACAAGTCCCCTACACAGCTCCAAGCACAAAAAATGTAAAAGTTTACGGTTTCTCAACTATGGCGATGCACAAAACGTATTTTTCCTCCTTTTGAATAAACAGTTTTTTTTATTGTAATCAAAGCAGTAAAACATAAAAAATATACAAATTGGGTATCGGTGGTAATTGTATACCTTGGCTTAGTTAAAGCTACCATGTCCATATTATAAACCCGTACAGTGACCAGTGCTATAAAAAAATAAAAAACACTACCAAGATTGCTGTTATTTGTCAAAACATAGCATCATATGCACCCCATAATGTACCAATAAAAACTTCCAACTCATCCCGCAAAAAACAACCATACACAGCTCTGCAAACACGCAAAAATAAAAAAGTTTATGGTCTGTCAGAATAGACAACAGAAAAAAAACCAATTTTTTATAGACGTATTTTCTACTGTGTAAAAGTAATAAAACAGAAAAAACAATAAAATCTATATCATAGTAATTGTACCGACCCCCATAGAAAGTTATCACATCATTTACACTGCAACGGCGAATGCTGTAAAATTGAAACCAAAAACAATGACCTAACCCGCGTTTCCCCCCCATTTTCATTGCCCAATGCTAAAAAAAAACTATTGAACTACCCTGTGCATCCAAAATGCACAGTACAAACACCCTAGATGAATCCCTGAGGGTGTTGATCCAAAATGGGGCGACTTCCTGGAAGTTTGAGAGCCAGTCTGCTACTTTGGGGGCTTTGCAAATGCGTGACAATGGCCCCACCAAAATCGCGTTCCAAAAGCCAAATAGAACGCTCCCGTCCCTTATAAGCCCCTGCATGCACCCAAGACCAGCAGTTTAACACCCACATTGGGTATTGCCTAACAAATTCTTAACAAAGTTTAAGGGTTCTTTTTTTCCAGATTCCTTGTATATATGAAACATTTTAAGCTAAAATTGCATGATTATTGAATAAAATTTTTTTTAATTTTCACAGCCTTATGCTTTAAAAAAAAATTTGTGAATCACCTGTGGGGTCTATATACTCAATGCACTCCTGGATATAATTCATTAAGGGGTGTAAGTTTTCAATATGCAGTCTATTGTAGAGGGTGTTTTATTAAGTTTTAGCACTTAGGGTGTCCCCAACCTGAAATGGGCGACTAAATAACAATCGTATTGAAAATGAGACCCCCAGAGTATATTAAGGTTCTCCTCCTAATCTGGGCTTATGGTTGAGCCAATAATGGCACTAGGCCACTTATGGGATATCTCAAAAAACGGCAGACCTGGGGAATTGATATTAAGTTGCATTACCTGGTCACATTTACCGTATTCAGTGAATAATGATAAATATTGGGGAAAAATCTGCAAAAAAAAGTAAAAATTCTGAATTTCACCTCCACTTTTGCTTTAATTTAGTGAAATATCTGAAGAGGGTTATCTAACTTCCTAATAGTGATGTAAATACGTATAAGGGTCTAGTTCCTCAGATGGCAGAGGGGTGGGGGGGGGCGGATGGGGTATCTACATGCTGGCGCCCCCTCAAAGCCATTTCAGAAACTGAGTGGTCCCCTAAAAAAATGTATATTGCAAATTTTCTTGAAAATGTGAAAATTACTACTAAATTTCTAGAGCCTCTAATGTCGTAAAAATAAAAAAAGACATTTAAAAAATGAATGCAACCTATAGTGGACATATGGTTTGATGCTAGTTATAACAATTTTTGGTGAATAATTATCTGTCTTGCACGCAGAAATTTTGCAACTTTCAAAATCGCAAATTTTTTCCCCCAAATTTTTCATGAAATTTTTGATATTTTTCACAAACAAACAAGGATTGTAGGGATAAAATTTCTTTACTAACTTAAAGGCACATGTGTCACGAGAAACAATCTCTGGAATCACTTGAATATGTAAAAGTGTCAAAAAGTTATTCTCACATAAATTGACACCTGTCAGATTGTTCAAAATAGGGCTGTGTCAGTGAAGGTCAAAACAGGCGGTCATTAAGGTGTTAAAGGAGCTTCTACCGCTGTAAAGTCACGAGGGGAGCCTGGGGGGATGGGGAGGGCCCGCCGTCTAACACAGACAAGCTCTATAAAGGAGAAAATACTGGATAAAGTTTTAGTCACTGCAATAGCTTTATTATTAACAGTTTTTCTATTGAAATATTTCCTGGATAATAAGCGCCTGAAATTTATATAGGATACAACATCTTTTCTAGTAAACTGCAGGCCTCTTTGATAGGTGCAAAACTCCACTTTTATTATCAGTATCATTTCAGTAGGTGTTCTTTTTCAATTTTTCCCCTTTCCCCCTTGTTAATATCCACCTTGCAGTTAAATTTGAATCCCGCAATTTTGTAGAAACACAGTTGATAGGTCCAAAATACCCCTTTTATTATCCAAAGAAATTTCAGATAGTGTTTTTTTCCTTTGGCGCACTACAGCTTTGTTCAGGGGGGACCTTTCATTAAATGTGAATACAGAATTTTGTATCACCACAGGTGAATTGAAAAGGGGCCCCAAAAATATTTTATTATCCAATAATTACAGATACGGTTTTTTTGCACTTTTGCCCCGTCGATTTGTTGATAGAGCAAAACCCTTTCAGTAAAATTTTAAACCAGAATTTTGTAGTTACCACAGGTGAATTGATAGGTGCCAAAAAAAAACCTTTTATTTTTCCCAATACATTTCAGATACGTGTTTTTTTACTTTGGCCTAAGCTTTGTTCGTTGAGGCACCCTTTAATTAAATGTGAATATGCAAATTTTTTATCCCCAAAAGGGGGATTGAAAGGTGCCCCAAAATATTGTATTATCGGATACATTTTAATATGTTTTTTTTTACTTTGGCGAGGCGCTTTGTTTATAGATCTCTTTGCAGAAATTTGAATAAGCAAAATTGTAGTCACCAAGGGGAAATTTATAGTGCCAAAAATACCTTTTATTATCCAAAATAAATTAAGATACGTTTTTTCACTTTGGCGCATACAGCTTTGTTCATTGAGGCAACCCTTGCATTAAAAGTGAATACGCAATTTTGTAGTACCAAGGTGAATTGAAGGTGCCCAAAAAATACCTTTTTTTATCCGAATACATTACGATACGTGTTTTTTGATTTTGGCCATACAGCTTTGTTCATTGAGGCACTTGCACTAAAAAGTGAATACAGCAAATTTTGTGTCACCAAGGGGAATTGAAAGGTGCCAAAAATCCTTTTATTTCCGAATACATTCAGATAGTGTTTTTTCACTTTGGCGCACTACACTTTGTTCATTAGGACCCTTTCACTTAAATGTGAATTCACAATTTTGTAGTCACCCCAGGTGAATTGAAAAGGGGCCCCAAAATCCTTTTATTATCCAAACATACGATACTTGTTTTTTGCAATTTTGCCCAGTCCGATTTGTTATTTTCCCCCTTGGTTAAATTTGAATCCGCAATTGTGTAGTTACCAAGGTAATTGATAGGTGCCAAAAATACCTTTTTTTATCCGAATACATTACAGATTTGTTTTTTTCCTTTGGGCACTACACTTTGTCATGAGGCACCTTTCACTTAAAGTGAAACTGCAATTTTGTAGTACCAAGGTGAATTGAAAAGGTGCCAAAAATACCTTTTTTTTCCCAATACTTACAGATACTGTTTTTTTACTTTTTCCCCTACACTTTGTTATTGGGGAAAACCCTTTATTAAATTGAATCAGCAATTTTGTATACCAGGTGAATTGAAAGGTGCCCAAAAAAAACCTTTTATTATCCGAATACTTACAGATATGTTTTTATTTTGCCATCCCGTTGTTTAGGCCCCTTGATTAAATTGAATCCAGCAAATTGTGGTTACCAAGGTGAATTGATAGGTGCCAAAAAAAAAACCTTTTATTATCCGAATAATTACAGATATTTTTTTTCACTTTGGGGCATAACTTTTTTCTTGAGGGCCCCCGCACTTTAAAAGTAATAAGCAATTTTTAGTCCCACAGGTGAATTTAAAAGGTGCCAAAAAAAAACCTTTTTTTTATCCGAAAAAACATTAAGATACTTTTTTTTTGCACTTTTTCCCGTCCGATTTTTTGATGAGCCATTGAAATTAAATTTTTAAATCCAGCAATGTGTAATTCCCCGGTGAATTTTTTAGGTGCCAAAAAAAAACCTTTTATTACCGAATACATTACAGATACGTGTTTTTTTACTTGGCGCATACAGCTTTGTTCATGAGGCACCTTGCACTTAAAGTGAATCGCAATTGTTGTCACACAGGTGAATTGAAGGTGCCCAAAAAAAACCTTTTATTTCCGAATACATTTAAGATAGTGTTTTTTTTTTCTTTGGGGCATACAGCTTTGTTTTATTTAGGACTTGCACTTAAAGTGAAAAAACAGCTTTTATCCCCACAGGGGAATTGAAAGGTGCCAAAAATACCTT
>JAODAL010055160.1:0-24156 GCA_025379985.1 Phyllomedusa bahiana
CCCCCAACCCCAGAATGGGAGGAGTACCTACTGGACCCGGGGGTTCTTTTATATGATTTTATTTAGGAGCCATTCGGGTTTTGGGGAAACCCCCTAAGGTGCTAAAACAAAATAAACCCCCTAAAAAACTCCCAAATTTGGAAAAAAACCCCCCTCAAGGAAAAATTACGGGGGTGTGTACATATCGCCCCCAAAAGGTGGTCAAAAAAATTTTTTTAGCGTTTAGGCTGTGAAAGTAAAAAAAAAACCCATATTTTTTCAATAATCTGAATTTTAGTGAAAATGTTAAAAATTTTTAAAAAAGGGCATCCGGAAAAAAAAGCCCCCAAACCTTGTTACGCAATTTTTTCCCAAGTTGGGGCAATCCCCCTACATGGGGTAAACTGCTTTTTGGGCCATGGCGGGACGTAAAGGGGGGGAGTGTTTTTTGCTTTTGAGCGCAGATTTGGGGGGGCCTGTCAAATTTTTACAAACCCCCCAAAGCCCAAACAGGTAAACCCTTCCAGAAGTCCCCCCCTTTTTGGATTCAGCACGCCTCATGATTCATCTACGGGTGTTTTGTACATTTTGGGTCACGGGTTGTTCCAAGTTTTTTTGTTTGCATTGGCTATAAAATTTGGGGGAAAAACGCAATTCCGGCATATTTTTTTTGGTTTAAATTTTTTACACTTCGCCGTGCAGTATAAATGACGTTAACTTTACTATGGGGGTGATCAATTCAAGAAAAGATTTTTTTATTTTTATGTTTTATTACTTTTAAAAAATTAAAAATGGGCAAAAAAAAATTGCATTTTTATGTTGTCCTGTTCTGATAGCCATAACTTTTTTCATTTTCTGATACGGAGCTGATTATGACTTTTTTTTGGGAGAGTTGATGTTTTTATTTGTACCATGATGGGGGGGGATATGCCGCTTTTTATCACTTTTTTTTAAGGGTTTTTTTGAGGCAAATTTTTAACAAAATACACATTCCTGGTATGTTTTTTTTTTTTTTTTTACAGCGGTCACCGTCATATAATTGATATGCAGATTACTCAGCAGTCGATACAATTTAAACGATCCCCCAAATTTTTTAATTTTTTTTTAATGTTTTACTGCTTTTACACAATAAAAACACTTTTATTCAAAAAGTAAAACTTTTTTATTTTTCTGTGTACAGAGCTGTGTAGGGGCTTGTTTTTTGCGGGATGAGTTGACATTTTTATTGTATCATTTTTGAGGGGACAAGACTTTTTGATCAGTTTTAAATCCATTTTTGGAAGGCAGGGTGAAGAAAATACTGCAATCCTAGTAGTGTTATTTTTATTTTTATCAGCGCTCACCGTGCAGTATCCATCACCAGTTAGGTTTACTCTCTGGGTCGATACAATTACTGCGATACCCTATTTATATTTTTTTTTAAATTTTGAAGCACTTTAAAAAAAAAAAAAAAGTTTTTTTATTGTGTTAAATAATATTTATGCATCGCTGTCTTCTGAGAGCCATAACTTTTTTATTTTTCCATATACAGAGACGTGTAAGGACATTTTTTTGCGGGATGAACTGAAGTTTTTAATTGGTACAACTTTGGCGTTTTATGATTTTTTTGATCGCTTTTTATTCCATTTTATGTGCTGCAGATGTACAAAAATCGCATTCTGTGACTGTTTTTGTTTTTTTTTTTACGGCGGTCACGTCGGTTAATTACATGACAATTTATAGGGTGGGTCTACGCACGCTGCGATACCAAATTGGGTACTTTATTATTTTTGATCTTTTTTTGGGGGTTGGCGCTTGTAAAGGGAAAAGGGCGGTGTACGTGTTTTTAATTTTATTTTTTGTTTTGTTTTACTTTTTTTTACTTTTTGACATTTTTTTTTTTTTCCCCAGTGGGATTTGTAACAGCAAATCCCACTGGGGAAAAGCCATCGTTAGATTGCTGTTTGAATAGCAGACCTGTGCACAACGTTACTGCTGTGAACAGGTCGCCATGGCAACTACTGACATCATGCCCACAATGTAATTTACCACTGGTTCCATTTCGCGATCGTGCGCGGCTTGCCCGCAAGCCCGCGCGATCGCCAGGACGTATGCATACGTCCATTTGCGGGAAGTCACTGCCCGCTAAGGCGTATGCATACGTCCAATGTCGGGAGGGGGTTAATGGAGAACTTGAGCGTTCCTTCAAGTTGCAGTGACACCCTCTACCATTCCTCCATTCCTTGGTTTTACAAGAAAAGATGAAAATAAAAGGTACAGATAACAGAGGAAAGGGAGTTATTAGAGGTCATTATATTTTAACATTATGGGCGACATACACTCACCGGCCACTTTATTAGGTACACCATGCTAGTAACGGGTTGGACCCCCTTTTGCCTTCAGAACTGCCTCAATTCTTCGTGGCATAGATTCCACAAGGTGTTGCAACGATGCTCAATTGGTACCAAGGGGCCCAAAGAGTGCCAAGAAAATATTCCCCACACCATGACACCACCACCACCACCTTGAACCGTTGATACAAGGCAGGATGGATCCATGCTTTCATGTTGTTGACGCAAATTCTGACCCTACCATCCGAATGTCGCAGCAGAAATCGAGACTCATCAGACCAGGCAACGTTTTTCCAATCTTCTACTGTCCAATTTCGATGAGCTTGGGGAAATTGGAGCCTCAGTTTCCTGTTCTTAGCTGAAAGGAGTGGCACCCGGTGTGGTCTTCTGCTGCTGTAGCCCATCTGCCTCAAAGTTCGCCGTACTGTGCGTTCAGAGATGCTCTTCTGCCTACCTTGGTTGTAACGGGTGGCTATTTGAGTCACTGTTGCCTTTCTATCAGCTCGAACCAGTCTGCCCATTCTCCTTTGACCCCTGGCATCAACAAGGCATTTCCGCCCACAGGACTGCCGCTCACTGGATGTTTTTTCTTTTTCGGACCATTCTCTGTAAACCCTAGAGATGGTTGTGCGTGAAAATCCCAGGAGATCAGCAGTTTCTGAAATACTCAGACCAGCCCTTCTGGCACCAACAACCATGCCACGTTCAAAGGCACTCAAATCACCTTTCTTCCCCATACTGATGCTCGGTTTGAACTGCAGGAGATTGTCTTGACCATGTCTACATGCCTAAATGCACTGAGTTGCCGCCATGTGATTGGCTGATTAGAAATTAAGTGTTAACGAGCAGTTGGACAGGTGTACCTAATAAAGTGGCCGGTGAGTGTATGAATGGAATACCAATTCAGAAGCAGGTCAAATAAACAACTGTCACCATAAATATACCAGATATAAACCAAAACAAAATGATGACTCAAAAATGCTATATAAAATTGTCAAAAATCCATAATAAACTTTATTAAAACAAATAAGTTTCACAAAACTGACAATGTTTTTAATCACAGCTAGAGATGGGCGAATTGATTCTAACGAAGTGGAATTCGTTTAGAATTTCAGGAAAACTTCGGTTCTGAACGGAGTCGAAGTTTGGGGTACTTCGGGTGAACGAAGTGTGCTTTCCATTGATAAAATGGCTGCGAACACATGGCGCTACATGGGGCAAAGCACTCTGGGTGGAAGAAGGGCATAGCCTGCATGACATGTGCAGAGATGAAGCCAATCAGAGACCTGCGGAATTCTGTGATGTCACCGCACTATATAAGTCCGGGCGCGACGCTGGGAGCTCATACCGCTCTCACTGTACTGATCAGGGAAGGTGCTGCCGTGGCTGATTGTTACTGAAGAACTGATTTTTATACAGCGATTTTTGTGGGGTGTCTCAGCTTGTCTCAAGACTGCTTCCCCTTAACGTTCAATTTCTGATTTTTTGGGGTATTGGATCGAAAATCCAGTGTGCGCCACTGCAGCTGCATATACATTTAAATCCTATCTGCTCACAGCACATTGAAAAATCCAAGGGGACTAAGCCAGTTGCTGTTGATTCATTTAAAGAAACAGCGTTTTTACAAAACAAATACCACTTCATTTTGGCTGCTCAAATTTTTTGGCGCAATTTTCAATCCAGGGTTAATTAAGCGTTGTTTTTCTGCTGTTGTGGGACTCAAAGAAACCGTCATTTTTTACCGCCAAAATATATACATTTTTTCCTGTAGCCTAATTCAAAGCAAAGGTTAATTACAATTTTATCTCTTGTTGTTGTGGCGTAAAAAAAAACCGCATTGTAACACGCTACAAAAACTAGTAGTTTGTGGTGGCTCAAATTTTTTGGCGCAATTTACATCCAGGGATTAATTAAGCGTTGTTATTTAAGCTGTGGTGACTCCAAGAAGCCGCCATTTCACCGCCAAATATATACAATTTTTCCTGTAGCCTAATTCACAAGCAAAGTTAAAATTTCAATTTTATCTCTTGTTGTGTGGCGTAGAAAATACGCAATTGTAAACGCTACAAAGCTAGTAGTTTTGGCTGCTCAATTCCTTTCGCAAATTTACATCCAGGGTTTAAATTAAGCGTTGTTCTGTAGTTGTACTCAGTAAAAGAAACTTTGTTTTTCACCGCCACAGAAGAAAATTTTGTAGCATAATTCATATCCGAAGGTTAATTAAGCCTGTTTTGTGCTTTTATATTCAGTAAAATAACAAGTTTTTTAAACGGAACTACAACCCCAAATTTTTTCCCAAAAAAAAAAAAACCAAAAAAAAAAAAAGGGCCAAAAAATTTTTTTTTAAAAAATTTTTTTTTTAAAAAATTTTTTTTTTTTTAAAAAAAAAAAAAGGGGGGGGGGGGGGGGGAAAAAAAAAAAAAAAAAAAAAATTTTTTTACCCCCAAAAAAATTTACTTTCTTCCGGGTTTAAAAAAGTGTTTTTCTTTTTATTTTAAAAAAATTTTTTTTTTTTTAAAAAAAGAATTACAAAAATTTTCCCCCCCTTTTTGGGGGGACCTTTTAATCCAAGGGACAACGTTAGGGGGCAGGGGGAAACGGTGGAAATTTTTTTAAAAAAAGGTTTTTTTTTTTTTTAAAAAATTTTTTTCCTTTTTTTTTTTTTTTCTTTTCCCCCCTTTTTTGGGGTTGGTCCCCTTTTTGAAAACAGCGGCCTTTGGGGCCTAGAAACCCCCAAGATTCTTGTTTGGGTTGACTAGGTCATCCACTTCCTCCCAGATGACATCTGAAAACCCCCACCAAGATTTTTGGTGGAACGCAGAACAACCCTTATTAGCATGGCCCGGACGGTCAGGGGCCCCACCTGCCCTCAACCCCCTCGTCCCACCCGGGTTTTCCCTCAGCCAAGACTACTATGTGGTTGGGTAGCGCCACATATACGAGGATGAACAATTTGAGGAGGGCAGTCAGCACTACTTTGGGAGCAAAAAAATGGGGCCAAAAACCCTCTTTTTGCAGTAGGCGGGGAAAGTATAGATGTGGAAGTGGCATGGGAGGTCAGTGTGAGGGTCACCCCGCATACCAAGACCAGTGATGAGGGCAGCAGGACAAAAAACAAATAAGAAGATGTACCACCGCACTTGGGGAGCCGGGGGAGGCAAGGCTTCATCATCTCAGGAAAGAGGGGGCACTTCGCGGGCGCAGCGGCGCACACAAGTGGGTCATTGGCCGTGAGTCACAGGGAAAACAGCAATGTGAGGTAGGGAGCAAGCGGGCCCCGGGGTAAAAAACCTGCTTCGCAGGGCCAAAAAAGAAGCGGGACAGGGCTCAGCGAGGCCGGGGCGGCTGTAGCTGTAAGCAGAAAGTGAAGGGGCCAGGGACTAACTTGGGACCACGGGCCCCGCGCAACACATGCAAACGTCACCCTCCGGGGGCCGGGAGAAACGTGGCTCAGATTGGTGGTCCCTCCGCCGCCGCAGCAGCAGCCCCTGGCACGCACCATTTCACCAGTCAAGGCTCCACCCCTCTGCAAAGGGGCGTTTCTCTTGACACACCCCGGCCGATTTCTCCTGCTCATGGCGCCAGCAGCGTTCAGTGAGGCGATTGCAAAGAGACAACAGTATCCCCCCCAACCACCTAAGGGCAGAACGACCGTTCTCCTGCTAAGTTGTTGGTACTGCAGCCCCTCCCTTTCCAAATGGTGACTCTGCCAGTTCAGAGAACTAATGGCTTTGCCGAGCCGAGATGGAGAGTTCCAGCTGAATTTTTTTTTCCAAAAAGGCATACCAGCCTTTATAAATATTTGAACAGAAAGTGGCCATTCCTTTAGCTTACGGTTTGTTCCAAGGGGCAGGCAGCCGGACTTCTGGGGCTGTAACTACGGTCAGGCCATACATGCCTTTACGGGCCCCCTGGGGGAATTGTTTTTTCCGCCCAGGCACACCAACAACTTGGGCAGGGGAAACCCCCTTCTCCTCCACATTGTCAACTGCGGCTCCGCCAAATGTCCGCCCCCCTCACCACCACCCCCTCAGCCCCACAAGTACTGCCCATCATACCACATGTGTAGGGCACAGCGGTGCACGCAGTTCTACACCCGGGTTTCCCGGAACGAAGTCACACAGGGGGGGAACTGCTCCGCGTCATGCAGCAAGAAATCGATGTGTGGCTTTTTCCCGGGGCCCAAATGCAAAACGGAAACCCTGGGACAGACAAGGGGGTAACATGGGTCCGCGCTGCACCAGGAGGGGTGTCCAAGCCCCTGCATGGGGCACGGTTCAATCGGGGGGTTGTGAAAAAGGTTTTTTGAATCTTCCCCCGATCTTCAGAAGATTCTGAAAAGTCAGGGAAAAGTGCATGCACTCTCCATTCCCACAAAGCCAGGGGAAAACCCTCCTCGATTGCAGCGGCAGAAGGCCTCCCCCAACCACTCTGATATGCGATGTTTCCACCCTTTTGGAAATTTCCAGCCTGCACATTTTGGGACCGACTGTTAAACAGGAAAGGGCCCCATTACGATTTTTGATGATCCGGCGGACAAGTACCCCCCTTTTTTTAACTTTATTCACCAAAGGGCAGCCATGCGTGACACCTGCCTTTTTTGAGGGCCCTTCGAGGGGGCCCCGTTATTTTTCAGCGCCGGGGCTAGGGATGAATAACGTCATTCCACTGCTTCATCCTGGAAAGATGCTGAAAAAACTGTCTGGGCAGGGACTGGAGACGGCGACTACATCTCGCGGGGACATGAGTCCGGTGGGACTGAAATTGGAGGAGGAGGAAGGGGGAAAATTGGGGCAAAGAAAAAAAAAGCGCTGAAATAGTGGGTTTTCTACCCCGGGACAAAGGGAGGCAGGGGGCACTGGAAAAGGGAGATGGAGATGAGGAAGACGAGCAGATGACCCAAGCACCGTGGGAGTAACAGTGGGGATGGTGGGAGGGGGCCCCTCGGGGCCTTTGCAGATGCCCAGCATGCGATTTCCTGGCTATGCAGCCGAAAATCCCCCATCCGGCAGTAGTCCCCGCGCCGCCGCTACCCCCGCGCCGCCGATCGTTTGGGTCCTAACCCACCCCCCTAAGCTAACGCTTAGAGGCTTAGGACCTTTGGGGACTGCAGCGGGGGCGGACTAACTGTTGTGCGTTCTGCCGGAGCACATACAGTTTTGATGCTTTGGGGGAGCAAAGCTCCGCGGAGTATCTTTGGGCCCCAGGCAGGGTGCGGCTCTGTGCGCGCCGGATGCACGGGCGGTGTGCGCGTCATCACGCTGCCCTGCGCCCCGGCCTGGTGATGTCACAACGCTGAAGAAAAGACCGGGACAGCGAACAATTTGGCGGGGAGCGAGGTCAAGGTGAGTGCTGTCAGTTTTTACTTTTAATTAGCTCTATCATGCTGGGGGCCTATTATCTACTGTCATATGTGCAGGGGGGGCCAAATTATCTATTGTTAAATGTGCGGGGAAGGGGGCAAATTATATATTGTTTATATGTGCAGGGAGGGGGCTATTATCTATTGTTATATGTGCAGGGAGGGGGGCTATTATCTATTGTTATATGTGCAGGGAGGGGGCTTTTAAATCTTTTTGTTATATGTGCAGGGAGGGATGCTATTATCTACTGTTATATGTGCAGGGAGGGATGCTATTATCTATTGTTAAAATGTGCAGGGAGGGGTGCATTAAATCTACTGTCATATGTGCAGGGAGGGGGGCTATATTACTGTCATATGTGCAGGGAGGGGGCTATTATTTTATGTCGGGGGGCTATTACTGTGCAGGGAGGGGGCTATTATCTACTGTATATGTGCGGGGAGGGGGCTATTATCTACTTTTATATGTGCAGGGAGTGGGGGGCTATTATCTACTTTTTTTTGTGCAGGGTGGGGGGGCTATTATCTAACTGGGGGGTTATTATTATGTGCAGGGAGGGGGGCTAATATCTACGTAAATATGGGCAGGGAGGGGGCTATTATCTACGTTTGAAATTTTTTAAAAGGGAGGGATGCTATTATCTACTGTAAAATGTGCAGGGAGGGGGGCTATTATCTACTGTTAACTGTGAAGGGAGGGAGCTATTATCAACTTGCTACACCCCTTAGTGACGTCACTCTAGTCTGTTAGCCTGTAATTGTGTGGATCCCGCACCCCTGCGGCCGGACGTATTAGCGTGAACACACCACACTTTTTTGTATGTTTTTATATATTATTTCTGACAAATCCACCAACTGAAGATTGAAGGGGGACCAGAAACCTGGAAATTAGTGCGAGGTTCCTGCTGATTTTGAGCATCCGTGAGAATCTCGGGGAAGTGGTTGCACTATTACAGGTGTGTTTTAACACTGTTTTATACTATTTGGCATGGGGGTTGCATTTTTTGGAATTTGATTATTTGGGGACTGCTTGTATTAAGTTGGCACCTTATACAGCGAACAGAGCGCGATGGTCCTTTTTTATATATATACACTTTTTTATTTCTAATTTGAGGATTGCAGCAGGAATTTCCTCTGACGATCTTTGTGCAGCTTGTTCCCTGAAACACCTGGCGCTTGTATCTAAAGTAGTAGTTAGCTATTATCTACTGTTATATGTGCAGGGAGGGGTGCTATTATCTACTGTTATTTGTGCAGGGAGGGGGCTATTATCACTCATATACGTGCAGGGAGGAGCTATAATCCACCTACATATGTGCTGTGAGGCCTATAAGCTACCTATAAATACACGTGCTGTGGGGCCTATAAGCTATCTATATACCTGCTGGGGACCTAAACCTGCCTATATACCTACTGGGATCCATAACCTGCCAAATAACCTGCTGGGGATCCATAACCTGCCTATATAGATGCTGGGGGATCCATAACCTGCCATATTCCTGCTGGGGGGCCTAAACCTGCCTATATACCTGCTGGGGGACCTCAACCTGTCTAATACCTGCTGGGGGACCTAAATCCGCCCATAAACCTACAAGGGATCCATAACCTGCCTATATACCTACAGGGGGGTCCATAACCTGCCTATATACCTACAGGGTTGATCCATAAACCCGCCTATATACCTACGGGGGGTCCATAACCTGCCTATAACCTACTGGGGATCCATCACCTGCCCATATACCTGCTAGGGGAAACCCCTAACCGCCCATATACCTTTCTGGGGATCAAAACCTGCCTATATACCTGCTGGGGACATATAAACTACACACCTACCTACTGGGAGATATATAAAGTATATAACCACCTACTGGGGGACGTTTTAACTTTCTGGGGACCCTTTTACCTTCACCCGGGGGATCACATAATTTTACTGCGTTTGGGAAATCGCTAACAGTCGTTAACCGGTTGTTAAGGGCCCCAAGACAAGTCAGTTGATAAGAGTTACAATCGACTGCGCGGACCCAGTCAGTTGTTAAGCCAGTTGTTTAAGGCCTCAATCGATTGTTAAGACCTTAGCAATCGACTCCGGGGACAAACCGGCAGAGGGAAGACTTCTGGGTCTCCACCCATTGGACCCTTGCTACCGGTCCAAAATGGAGCCTTTTTCCCAGCTATTGAGAGGGAGGACAAACTCAAATACTATAGGGAAATCCTCCGTAGTCAGTTGGCTGCTGCCCATGTGCGGCATCGTCCCTCCTCTGACAGGTTCTGACCGGGGGGTTTCTTCAAACGGTCCCCGTATTACTGCTGCTGCTGCTGGGGGAAGGGGGGGGGGGGGGGGCGGAGCAGTACCAGCGCCATCAGCAGCAACCTAATCTGGAGTCACTGATGAGCAGCTTCCTTTACCCGCCTAGTGGGGGGAGGGCAGTCCCCCACCCAGCAGCAGGACCTGGGGCAGACCCTGAACCAACAGGTGGTGGCCTACTGGCCGCACTCGCCCCCCCATTAAAATCCGCGGGACACGGGGCAGCCAAACTGGATTGTCCCCCGCAATTTGCCGATTTTTGCAGTGGAAAAAGTTTCCCCTCCCGGCCAGTAGTGGGCATCAGAGGGGTGTTCGTGCACGGGGTCATCTTTCCCCAAGGAGAACCCGCTTTGTCCACGGGAAATGTGGAACACTGACCTTTGAAAGATGAACGGGCGGGGGATGGCCGGTTTTTCCAGACACCAAATGCCTTAGGCGTCAGACTACACACCTGACACCCACCCAAACTGTGAAAATGAGTCGGGTTTTCAAACTACCTGCCTCAGCCCCTATTCTGATCCGCCACCCCCTGATGCCACACATTTGCTGACAGTTTTTCCATCTGCCACCAACCATCTTTACCAGGGACTGGTATTGCCACCCACCTCCACACTCTGTCATTGTGCCACTGTCTGACCTCATGCTGCTGCTGTGGCTGCTGCCGTGACCTCCACACAGTGTCATTGTGCCACTCTCTGACTTCATGCTGTTGCTCTTGCCGCCGTCACCTCAACTCTCTGTCATTTGCCACCTCCAGAATGTGATTGTGCCACTTTCTGACCTCATGCTGCTGCTGTGGCTGCTGCCGTGACCTAGACACTGTGTCATTGTGCCACTCTGTGGCCTACTCCAGTTTTTGCCACCTCCAGAATGTGATTGTGCCACTGTCTGACTGCATGCTGCTGCTGTGACTGCTGCCGTGACCTACACACTGTGTCATTGTGCCACTGTCTGACCTCATGCTGCTGCTGTGGCTGCTGCCGTGACCTACACACTGTGTCATTTCTCACTCTGTGGCCTACTCCTGTTTTTGCCACCTCCAGAATGTCATTAGTGCCACTGCCTTGACCTCATGCTGCTGCTGTGGCTGCTGCCGTGACCTCCACACTGTGTCATTGTCCCACTCTGTGGCCTACTCCTTTTTTTTGCCACCTCCAGAAAGTCATTGTGCCACTGTCTGACCTCATGCTGCTGCTGTGGCTGCTGCCGTGACCTACACACTGTGTCTTTGTGCCACTGTATGACCTCATGCTGCTGCTGTGGCTGCTGCCGTGACCTACACACTGTGTCATTGTGCCACTGTCTGACCTCATGCTGCTGCTGTGGCTGCTGCTGTGACCTACACACTCTGTCATTGTGCCACTGTCTGACCTCATGCTGCTGCTGTGGCTGATGCCGTGACCTACACACTCTGTCATTGTGCCACTGTCTGACCTCATGCTGCTGCTGCCGTGTCCTCCACACTGTGTCATTGTGCCACTCTGTGGCCTATTCCTGTTTTTGCCACCTCCAGAATGTCATTGTGCCACTGTCTGACCTCATGCTGCTGTGGCTGCCGCCGTCACCTCCACGTTCTGTCACTGATGTTGCCACCTGAGCTCTCAGCTTGTTTTTTTCCAGCTTTCTCTGGCATGACTTTATCAGGCAACATTCCCGCTTCAGTTTTTTGGTCAGTTTTGCCCTCTTAAGTGCCCAGGGAATTTTAGAGTGAAGCGATTCTAAGAGCGACGGCAGTCATGTGCGTGTCATACTAAAACACAACATTGTATGAAGACCAAACCAAGCTCCCTCTGCATATTTAAGCATGGCACAACGTTCTACAGCACCCTGCAGGCTCTGTGCAGCTTGGAAATAGCTGTTTTTTAATGTGATTCGTCCCGAAGTAATTCGGAACGAAGTTATTTTTTGCCGAGAAATTCGGCGAAGTGAACGAAACGAATTTCAGGAAATTCGCCCATCTCTAATCACAGCTAAAAAACAGTTAAAAATCATACATAGTACAAAAAAGCAGGACAGTATGTCACTTAAAAGACTGGGAAAACAAACGAAATAAATTAACCACAATGCATCATAGTATAAATTACAATAGTAATATATCAAGTGACATAAATATACACCAGATGCACTGCAGAAAATCAAATAGTAAAAATATAATTACAAATGTAAAGTTATATTACCCAGGAATAAAAGACATGCGACATGCCACCAACCTCATCAACTGTTTTAAGTGAAATACTGTCCTGCTTTTTTGTACTATGTATGATTTTTAACTGTTGCTATAATTTTACACACATGAAATTACACCAATGAGGTATTAAAGGTTATCTGTAACTAAACACATAAAAAATTATCATCAGTCGCAAGTGATTTTGTCCTGCTGGACCTGTGGAAGCCATCATTTTGTTAGCAAGTAGTACCGCAAAGGAGTATCCTCTGGTAGCTTGTTATGTTAGTCCAACCCTGCCTACTAAGATCTCCAATGTCATTGTAATCTGTTTTTATTTTTCAAAAAAAATGGGCCACAATAGCATACTGCATTATGGACTTATACTTAAAAGCTATATTGTTTAATAACAAGCCACTAGTCTGTACCAGTAAAGATAATTGATTCTGGGCAGCATCAGTGCAGACTACATAACATATAGCTCAAGATTAAATCACAGTTTTAACAAGGCTGAATTTACATACTACACTTTTTATGATGATTAGACACAGCAAGATCTTAACTATAATCAAATAATTCCTATACTGACTGCAGATTAATATTTGAAGACCAACTGAAAGACTCTTAAAGAGGTTTTCTCACCTCAAAGAATACTTTTTAAATTAAGGGGCACCTAAAAATAAGTTGTTCTTCAATAAGAAATCATTAACATTTTTGCATATTATGCTTACCATAGCTTTCAAAGTGGCCTCAAGGTCCTGTTTTTTTCTCCCACAATTACTTTCATCTTGGCTTCTCTAATTGTCTCCCTGTTAGGCAATGTTCACACGGCTTAATGTCGACGTAATTGCGGGGACGGATTTCGCACCGCAATTACGCCGGCAGCCGTGCAGCGGGGGAGGGGGGGCCAGCAGCTCTCCGGCCCCATAGACACTCATTATTCACGCCGCATACACGCCGTAAATAATGTACATGTCACTTTCTCCACCCGCGGCGGATTCGTCGAGCGGGGAGAAGAGACGGAATCCATAGTTCTCTATGAGAACTGTAGATTACCGTAGTTACTGGGACGGATTGGAGCCGTACTGCAGCGCAAATACGGCGTGCAGTACGGCTCCAATCAGTCAAAGAATAAGCCGTGTGAACGAGGCCTTCGTGTTTATCTTCTTTAGCCACTCCTGTGGATTTATTCTTGGGAGCACGCTACCTAGGCACACTCCCTGGAGCTCTGTCCGTCCATTTGCCGGCACCAGTTAATTGATTCTGGGCATACACAATAGCCCAAAATCAATTCACTACATCATATCTTCCCGGCAAATGCGTAGTTCAGTCTACCACTGGACAAGGCAGTAAGCGTATCACTCCCCAGAACACACTACTACTGTACATCCAGAGGTGATCGCTATCGCATCCCTTGACTATCACGCACCTTTTTCATTTGTATTTTTTTTCCCCCTAGATTTCCCTTTTGGACTACGACGGCTTTGCTGGACTACATCCTAGTTCAACGATGATGTCGGGAGTGTTTATTTAAATTTAAAAAAAAATTGTTTGTTTCTATGGGGTTTGTTTTTTAATTATTTTGTTACAGTGTTAGTAATAGAGGTGTCTAACAGACACCTCTCCATTACTATTACTTGGGCTTGTTGTCAGCCAGCGGAGGTTTTTGTCACCACAAAACTGACAGTAAACTCCTGTCATTAGTACCCCAGTACCCAACACAGCAGGGATACTGGAAAGAGCCAGGTAACTGTCAGAAGGCAAACCACCTAATGTGATGGTCCGCTTCTGGGGCAGCTGCTTAGGATAGGAAAAAAACAGTATCCATGGACCTTTCTACCCTGATACTATCAGGCTGCAACTGGTTTTACTTTTGCTGGTTATGGAAAATGGGGGGGGGGGGGGACCTGTGTCAATTTTTTAAAAATAATTTATTTTTAGTTTTTAAATAAAGTATAAAAAACTGACATGGGTACCCCCATTTTTAATTAGCTTAGGTAAAACCGGCAGCTACGAGAAAGAGAGAGAGAGAGAGAGAGAGTATATTGTATATACTGTGTGATATATACAGTTGAAACCAGTCTTTTACATACACTATAAAAAAAGACACACATGCATGTTTTTCTCACTATCTGACATGAAATCAGAATAAGCCTTTCCCATTTAAGGTTAATTAGGATTACCAAAATCATTTATATTTGCCAAATGCCAGAATAATTAGAGAGATATATTTTTAAAGCATTTTTATTACTTTCTGCAAAGTCAAAAGTTTACATTCACTAGGATTACTATGCCTTTAAACAATTTGTGACAGCCCATATGATGTCATGTCTTTGGAAGCTTCTGTGTCTAACATCACGGTGAAGTCTAAATATTCAGATATCTGAAGGTGCCTCGTTCATCTGTACAAACAATTAAACGCAAGTACAAACAAGATGGGAATATCCAGCCATCATACCGTTCAGGAAGGAGGCGGGTTCTTTGACTCAGCAATGAACGTGCTCTGGTCCGATATGTGCATTTCAACCCAAGAACAAAAGCAAAACACCTTGTGAAGATGCTGGCGTAAGACTGGTAAGATTGTCATTATCCACAGTGAAATGAGTACTGTATCAACATGGGCTGAAATGCCACTCTGGCAGGAAGAAGTTATTACTCCAAAAGAAACATATAAAAGCCTGATTCATATTTTCAAATGCACACATGAACAAAGAGCTACATTTTTGGAGACCTGTTCTGTGGTCTGACAAAACTAAAATTGAACTGTTTGGTCATAATGACCACTGCTATGTTTGGAAGAAAAAGGGAGAAGCTTGGAAGCCTAATAACACCATCACTGTGAAACATGGGGGTGCCAGCATCATGTAGTGGTGTTGTTTTTCTGCAGGAGGGACTGGTGCACTTCACAAAATAGATGGCAGCATGAGAAAAGAAGATTATGTGGCAATACTGAAGCAACATCTCAAGACATCAGTCCAGAAGTTAAAGCTTGGGTGGAAATGGGTCTTCCAAATGGACAATGACTCAAAGAATACTGCCAAACTGGTTACGAAGTGGTTTAAGTATAACCAAGTCACTGTTTTGGAGTGGTCATCACAAAGCCCTGATCTCATTCAATTGAAAATTTATGGGCAAACCTGAAAAGACAGGTAAGGCTAACTACAAACATGACTTAGTTACAATAGTTCTGTCAAGAGGAATGGGCCAAAATATTGTTAGAAGCTTGTGGAAGGATATACAAAATGTTTGTTCCAAGTCATACAGTTTAAGGGCAATGCTACTAAATACTAATTAAATGTATGTAAACTTTTGACTTTGCAGAAAGTAATAACAATGCTTAAAAATTTTTCTCTCTCATTATTCTTGCATTTGGCAAATATAAATAATTTTGGAAATCCTAAGTGACCTAATATTCTATGCAAACTTCTGTTTTCAACTGTGTGTATAGATTAGATGGATAGATTTATAACAGTGAATAATAGACAAAAAATAAAAAAAAATATTTACAATATACTGTAAGTGCAGAAAATTAAGGTTTAGGGGACTTAGTTTAGGAGATTTTTATTCTCCCATTGACCTGAATGGGAGTTCCGAGTTTAGCTGAGCACTGATGCTCGGCTGTAATCGGAAATCATATTCATCTATGTGGGAGAGTCCTGAGCACCTCTCCGTTCTGAACAGTGCTAATTTAGGAGATAGGTGTTGGTTCCAGAAGTGGAACTGGTACCTATATGACATTGATGGCATATTCAAGCAATATGACATTAAAGGATTTGTCACACTACAGGCTTTCAGCCTACCTCAGTGTGTCTGGCACCATAGGATTTTTGAATTCAGGGGCGTGCTTCTTGTCTGCCTCTTCTCCTCCCTCTTCCCCCCTCCCCTCAGCACACAGACAGCTCTCCTCCTCAGACTGCAGTAACTGCTATACAGCAGAGGGAGGGCGAGGGGGTTTGCTGCCAGAGTTAACCCTGTGTGTGCCTGCCTAGGTCTGCTGCTCACTGCTGGATCAGCTGCACTGTACGGCTGCAGTGGCCGAGCTCTTGCTGCTCCTCTCCACAGAGTCAGGAGACAGCAGGGAGAGGGCTGATCTATGAGTGGCTATGGAGCCAGAGGTCTGTGAAGCTGTGTATGCTAATAGCAGAGCAGGGGGGATGTAAGTGTTCCTATACCCCCTGCTTAGCATACAAATCTCCACGGACATCTCAAGCAACAACAAACAAACCCTGTCAGAACAGACACAGGGCAGCTGTGAGGTGAGTTACTATAATCAGGATGTGTCACTAATACAGCAGAGCAGAAAGGGATATGAACCGTTCACATGCCCCCCTGATCTGTTTTGTTAGTATAGTCAAAGCTCCACAGACACATCATGATTATAGTAACACACTTCACTGCTGTCACATCGTACTGACCACAGATCAGCCTCACCTCTGCTCTCCTCAATCTGTGTAGAGAGCAGGAGGGAGCAGGCACACACAGGGTTAATCCAGGCAGCACAGCTACACAAACACAGATGCCGGGAGTAGAGCCCTCCCTCCCCCTCCCCTATAGAAGCATACTGTGCAGGAGGGGCTCTGTGCTCCAACCTGTATTGAGAAGCTGATGAGTCACCAGCACTGACAGCCAGTGAGAGAAAAATCAACAGGTCGGTGGCTATAGTAATTTAAGGAGCTGATGCACTCCTACTACCAGGGATAACTCAAAATCAGTAGAACATTTGTGAACATATATTGCAAAGCTGCTTGTTTTTTTAAAGATCTTTTAATTAAAACCCAATCATTGTAGCGAGACAACCCCTTTAATGCCTGTAGGGAAATAAGAATATTATATTGGGTGGGGTTTATGTATCTAAATAAACAGTTTAGTATGCGTATGTGTGTGATGTTGTGGTTATAGGGGGAACTATAGAGACAAAGAGGGATGGGGGCTTACATAACAATGGGCATGAAAACATAACTGGGTGCAGGAAATGACATTATGATTAAGGGTAGCCACACAGTTCAGCACCTGTTCCAGTTCTTCTGGAGCCTGGGAGGGAGGTGACTATCACAGCTCTCCAGACATGACTAAGAGCCTTGTGCTCGAAATGCGTCAGCATTTTATTGCCTTTTCAATATGCCACAATTTTAAAGATTTTCTCAAATAAAGGAAGCATCTTATTTTAAGGATTGCTGGATCGCCCACTTTTTTAGGTTTGATGATAACATACTATTGGAGGACATCAGAAGAGCTGCGTAATCCACTCTCCAACTTCTCACACAGATTGAAGAGGAGGACTAAGGAGCGAGCACAAGCAGTGAGGGGGCATGATGGTATCAGTGCCCTTCAGTAAGTGGAGATACACCCTACTGTAAAGAGAAACCCGGCAATGGGTTTTAAATTTTAAAACTGAAGCCATGACTGCAAAACCATAAGGTGAGAAAGCCTCTTTAAGTGGTAAGAATGTAATGCATGGCGCAGTTGTGTTGGGGTAGAAACCACAGCAAAATTGTACCGGAAAAATAAATACAGGCAGTCCCCGGGTTACAAACGAGATAGGGACTGTAGGTTTGTTCTTAAGTTGAAATTATTTGTAAGTCAGAACAGGTATATTTATTAAATGTAATTCCAGCAAAAAAAAATAATTTTAGTTTTGGACAGTGCAGAGAAGGGTTTTTACATTTGTTTTGTTGTCTGTGCCCTGTTTTTTAGAAGATTTCACCTAACGTTCTGTATCTCATCTGCAGCTGTGGCATGCTGGCACTTGGTTATCATGGGGCGTGACTCAGTGTTGAATGTCAGCCACGCCCCATAAGTCTCCGTTTGTAACTAGGGGACGTATGTAAGTCGGAACGATGTAAGTCGGGGACTGCCTGTATGCATTTTAACCATAGTTTGCTATCTTTTTGCAATGTGGCAATTGGATATGCAGTTTTTACAGGTGAAACATTTATTTCCCAAGTATATTTTTTTGCAATGTATATAGATTTGCAATGCAAATCTGTGGCAAATCACGGTAAAAACTCATGCAGCTTTTTTGGGTGTGTTAGTGCCGTGGTTTTTAATCACAAAAAAACTGCACCATGTGGATATACCTTAACTGAGCATATTTTAGCATCCCAGAATAAATTTACTACATCAATTATAATCAGCAATTAAAAACATGGTTTTCAAATCATTCGTGCGCAATTTCACAAGATGTGCTAGAAATTGTTAAAACTACACACAAAAATCATAGTGTAAACTCATTCAGGGTATGTTCACATGGCTGAGTTGGATGCAGATTCTGGCACAGATTCTGCACTGAATTTGCCTCAGAATTAGCTTCCAGTCTGTCTGCAATTTGCCTTACATTCTTTCTGACGGAAAAATTAGCATTGTTGTCAATGTCAATTCTTGAGCCGTATTCTGCACTGAATCTCACCTCACATTATAGTATATAGGAGGCTAGAAGTCTGCCTCAAATCCTGGTTTGAAATCCGCGCTTACAGGCCTGGATTTCATACGAAGATTCAATGCTAAATCAGCCGTGTGAATGTAACCTGAGTGTGATCTCAAACAGCAATGCTATAGTTCTTGATCTCTGTGACTCCCCAAGTGCAAAGCAAATTTGCTTAAAGTCTAAAGCAAAAGAGAATTGATTCTTGAAATGGTTTGACCAATAACTAATGAAATGGTAGTGCAAATTAAATTTAAAAAGTACTAAAAAACACTGGTAGTATTTAACAGGACTGATAGTTATTGACTTAGGGATATCACAAATATCAAGAATCTCCTATATCATCACCAAATACCCAAAACTTCCCTTTGGTAAAGCCCACATTTAGGATTACTTCTTTTATCGGTCTTCTGAGGTATGAAATAAAATAAAAAAACAAATGTGTAACATAAGTAATCAGTATTATTATTTCTAGATGTGGAATTTGCAGTGTTAAAAAGAGCATTATAAATATTCACACATAATGATTTTTCTAGTTGTTGTACTTTAGGAACATTTTGTACACTCAACCTCTACCTTCTGACTTTACCAAGATAACTTCTTAAAGGGTTTGTCTTACTACAAAGATTAGCTTTAAATATATAAGGACCAGTAATTGAAGAGTTTTTGCGAATATGTTACTTTATTGTATTGGCTTTGTTGAGTATATAAGCTATATGTACTATTCTGTCTTTCTCTCTCTGCGCTGTCTTATCAGATAGAAGGGATGAAGACAGGTGGGCTGCCAGCAGCTTGGAAGCAGAGTGTATTATCTCAAACAAGTAAATATTCTCCTTTGTTTACTTTGAGCTCTGGACTTATAAATGGAATCTCCTGCTCCTCTGTCAGTGCTGTCAGAAGAGCAATGAATGCCTGAGTTGATATACTAATCACTACTATAGAAGCAGCCACAGCCTAACCAGAAAGAGAGAGCATGCTTGAAACTGAATCTACTTTTGGCTCTGAAACATAGTGGTGAGACAACCCCTTTAAATTAACAGATTATTTATAAAAATTAACTAATGAAGCTTCACTGAGGGAGATGGGCAATTTAAGAAGGAAAAGAAAATAATGTCCTGCCTCTCCTTTCTGCACTCAATTTCTAAGTAAGAAACAATCTATCTCAGTTCCAATGAACTTTCATTACGGAAATCACATACTGTTCTGGATGTGAAGTGAAAGTAATAACTTTGGTTTTCTCATCTTTAGCTTATTTTATATCAAACTAAAAGCGATACATGATTGTGTTTAAAGGGGTTGTCTTGCTACAAAGAATAGCTTTCAAAATGTAGGGAACACTAAATGACGACATTTACCAAATATATTGCTGTGTCCATCTTATTTTAGTAAGATGCTACAAGTAATATTATCACCTCCCTGGCTGTTCCAGTTCCCCCAGTGACCGACCTGTATACAGCTTTTCCCCTGCTGTTTATTCTATGTGATAGCAGGGGGTGACGTCATCACACAGGTCGCAGTAGCTCTGTGCTGGCTGGCAGTAAAAAGCTTGTTTTTATCTAAAATGAAAACAGCACTAATTACAGGCTTTTGTTTGTAGATTAGATAAAACCTCCTGCAAGTAGTTTCAGAGAGCTTCTAAGCTTCTAAACTAATTAGCAACTGAAAACACAGAGCTGAATACAGAGTGACTGCAAAGTTGCTTGTATGGAGGAGTCTGACCAGGAAGTAATGTTACATTATTTCATTCATAGATCTCTGAAACTCTGTAGGGAGGCAACCCCTTTAAGCATGATTGTGTTTAAGCATACTATACTATTGCAATACATTTGGGGTGTTTTCACAAGGATAAGAGTACAAATATAGCAGCAGCCTGAACTTTCCTGGGCTTAAAAGGAGCCTGTCACATGGATCATTCTGTTATCTGCCAGCAGCATGTTATAGAGTAGGAACATAGAGAATGCTGTCAGTCATTGGTAAGACCCCCACACTGGATTTATAAGCCCAGAATGAGCAGGAATTTAAATATATGAATTATAAATTATAGTGAATATACTCAATAAATGTGACTTAAATATGCAAGAACCCAGTTGGTGTGCCATAAACTATTTTTAGTTTTTAGTTGCACAATCCAACCCACTTTGGCACCCAAATATTGTGTGTGCAGTAATTTTGCTATAACAATTAAATATAGGAGAGAGGCATATCCAAATGTCTCAAATGTATAAAGATGCCTGTCCACCTTAATAGAATTAGCCGTAACTAGCTCAATCTTCTATCTCCTAAATACACTGGTGCAATGAATGTGTCACGATTAATAAATGTAGGTTTATATGTACAAATGCTGATGACAACCGTCAAAAGATCAGACTAAGGGTGCTTTCACACAGTTTTAACTGCGCTCCAATTAACCTGTCTTTATCACCAGCAAGCTTCTTTCAGTTGTCTAAATTGTTCAGAAAGGTATTTCAAGTAAGTAATCAATGACTGTGTTTGAAGTCTTGTGGATTACAAACACAGTAATTAATTACTCACTTTCCAAACAGTTTAGATAAGTGATAGAAGCTTGCTGGTATTTAAGACAGTTTATATAGAGCGTAGTTAAAAATGCACCAAAGCTGCGCTGTGTGAAAGCACCGTAATGTTAATTAACTCATTTATATGCATTTCTTTAACCTAGAAACATGTAAGTAGGTGTTTTATAATGATCATCTACAATAAGAACAGTTGTAGAAGGGAGTACAGTGAAACACAGTAATCATATACTGTATATCATGCTAATCTAATTGTAAAGATCAAAGTCAAGTATATTGTTTATGAAAAGTAAGGGTGAGTTTACATTGCCTTTAACCCTCCATTGGTGGCATTTGTCGGGATATCATGAAAAAACTCCATGGTGGAGAATAGAGGAAACATGGAGCGACATGTATGAACAGGGCTGCGACAGGTTTTCTGGTGTGCTTGGAGTCAAAAAACCTGTCGTAGCCCTGTCCGACAGATGTATGAACAGTCGCCAAAATCTGGAGCATGTTGTGTCCGACCCGACACTTTAGTATGCTTAAATTCTACTGGGGTGTGTTGCGCCAGATTTGTACGATGCACCAAATTTATGATTGTTTTGCACCAAAATGTGGTACAGAAGTGTCGGACTAATCTAAAGCAATTTAATAGCTAAAGATTATCCTACAATGGCACCCATTTATAAAGTGCTGTAAGACACTTTCATACAAACTGACAAATGCTACACTAATGTACTCAGAAGTACGACTGTCGAGGCGGCACCACTTTTGTCATACCTGTCCCCCATAGTCTCTTATGGATCACGTCTGCTTTATTTCCTGGCGGTATACACTATCTGGATGGGATTCAAAAGCATGGTCCTGCACGTACAGTGTATACTGCTGAGAAACAGCAGATATAAATATACACAAAAGTGAGGTATGGGTAAATACCAAAGAACATTTGCACAGGGAAGACAATCTCACAAACTGGCAAATCTGTTGCCCCCCAAGCCTAACTGTGTGTCTGTTTAGCTAAGACACAGATGATAGTTTTATAACTAATAAATAAGGAGCAAGAACAAATTCCCACTAACTAAATGAAGTAGGCTTTTTTATTCATGTGGGCCTCACTGTGCCAGGATTAAACCAATAGCCAGATACTCAATCACTTTATGCTAAGATACCGTAGGCATAAATTGGAAGTCCTTAGAATAGAGGGAAATTAAAATGATTGTTAAATTAGAAAATCTCTTGAATGGCTCTGAGCCATTTGACTGTAATATGGCACCTAAGAAAGCGGAGCCAATCATGTTAGTTGTATGAATGAACAGAACTGTGGATAGAGTCTATGAATAGGAAATTGATGGGATTTCAGGCTGTCATTTCATAGAGTACAAAAGGAAATGTGCAGAGGGTGAATCAATAAGTGCGCTTAATGACAAGTGTACTCTACCTTGATTTGTGCTATCAGTGCTTGCCAAGGAGTCACTGTTGCTGGGAGTTCTGGACTTTAATCGTTGTATCACTGACCGTCTGCTTGTTCTAGATACTGGTTCATGCTTCTTCTGCTCCTTGGGTGGGGATGGCATCAGGAGTGGTTTTGCAATTTGAACACTGGGGCTAAATTACAAGATTAATAGAAATCAAGGAAGTACTTAAAATGTAGCGAGTACAGGTTCATGTTACTTTTTAGTCAGTTTTATACTTTACAGGGGTTTCGCCATCTCAAACATTTTAAGCACATAGATAGGATACAACATACAGTAGGTCCCACCTATCTTGAGAATGGGCCCCCAAAGATGTGTGGTACTCTCTGTTCTGTTCTATAGATGATCTGACCACAGCTGAGGGAACCCCAAATTAAAGTGAACCTGTTTCTGCTACCCTATCTGAGAGTAGAAGGTGATAGAGGGTGGGAAGCTGAGCTCTGTAGTATATCAATTTATATGATTTAGAACAGGATTTCTGAGTAAAAAGCAAAAAATCATGACAGGACTTTTTAAGAGACAGTGAGAGTCCTGTTTACCCCGCCCACATACAGTGATTGACAGATTTCCCTGTATCAGTGTGTATACAGAGCAAACTGTCAATCACTGTTAGTGGACGGGGTAAGATTAACTTTCACTTTCTATTTTGTTTCTTTTCTGCTTTTTACTCTGAAATTCTGCACTTTGGCCCTCACAGGCACTTATTTGCATACAGATCTACTGTCTGTGTGGCAGGTTCATCCACTTTTTTAAACCACCCCATATTTATGAAACATCGCTGGAACATCATCTTAAACAAGCACTTCTCACCCTTCGTCACACCCTAATAGATTGTAAGCTCTTGCAAGCAGGGCCCTCACACCTTGGGCCACAGGTATGCAAACTGTTTAGGTCTAAAACACACTTTTTTGCCCATAGTAACCTATGGGAAAAAGTCAGTTTTAGACCTAAACAGTTTTCATACATGTGGCCCCTTGTGTCTGAT
Source organism: Phyllomedusa bahiana (assembly GCA_025379985.1). Classification (NCBI taxonomy): domain Eukaryota; kingdom Metazoa; phylum Chordata; class Amphibia; order Anura; family Hylidae; genus Phyllomedusa; species Phyllomedusa bahiana. The sequence goes on from JAODAL010055160.1 coordinate 23,532, forward strand.
CTGTAAGTAGCATTTTACTATGTAATGTTTGGTTTTGTCTGTACTTACTGCATACCCTTTAAATTGTAAAATGTGGTTGAATATGTTGGAGCTATATAACTAAAGATAATTATTATTAAATCCTTCTTTAAAAGGGGTTGTCTCACTACAAGGATTGCTTTTATGTTAAAGATCTTGCAAAAACAAGTCACTTTGCAATATGTGTCCATTAACAGTGTCCTACCTATTCCTAGATATCCCCTGTTGTATGGACTGCATCGGCTCATCAGGTCGCTATAACTACAAACCTGTTCAATCTCTCATGATAGGCTGCCAGCACTGGTTGCTATAGCTACAGACCTGGCTTCTACTGCAGCCTAGTGGAAGCCAGTAAACACACCCCTGAATTCAAAGTGAAACCAAGAAAACAGGACTGAGGTGAGATGAATCAATGTAGTGAGACAACCCCTTTAAATCATATAACCCTATATATCACAGAGCTCAGCTCCTCTCCTTTATCATATAACCCTATATATCACAGAGCTCAGCTTCTCTCCTCTATCATATAACCCTAAATATCACAGAGCTCAGCTTTCTCTCCTCATATATAACCCTACATATATAAAAAAATTTTTTTCCCCTCTTT
>JAODAL010055161.1:0-24156 GCA_025379985.1 Phyllomedusa bahiana
TGTGCACAGTTTTTAAACCCTTTAAATTTATCGTGATCTGGAAATTTCGATCACCATAAAACCTTGCCGATTTCAACTTTGTCGATAAAAATCGCTCAACACTAATTTTAAGCTATAAAATTTTAGGGCTCATACAAATGATCATATTATGGCTCTCTACAACTTTTGAGTTGTACCCAAAGAAAGCTATATGCCCAAACTGTGATCTCAAACTTTTTTAAATAAATTGTGCTGTACTTTTTTAAATGCCACATTATAAGGATATTCTGCATTGCTGCAAGGGGAAATATTTTCGTAAGGAGTTGGCATAAAGAGGCACCATATACAGTAGTGGCACATAGAATGCCTTAAAAGTACAGTAAACAACCATTAAACAAGCAGAACTTTCATTTAAGGGGTAATAATAATAATAATAATAATAATAATCTGTATAATGCAGTATTATACAATGTAGAGGGCATAAGTACAGACAAAAAACCAACATTACATAGTAAAAAAGCTAAAGATGAAACAAGAGGAGAGAGGGCTCTGTCGCAAGAGCTTGCAATTTGTGTGATTCTTCACTGCTAACAATTCCTAGCTATTGGAACTAGTGATGATCGAACAGGAAAATATAATTTGAGTAGAACTTAAAACAGTAGTAGTGTTCGGTTCGAGGTTTGACTTGAACTAGATCTCGAACCAGAACCCCATTAAAGTCAATGGGAGAAGATGTTCTGGTTAAGCTGTAATTACCATCCATATCCATAAACTGAATACGTGGAACAACTTAGTGAATAAAATTTGGCTCTAAGAGTGACAGAAAAAAAATTCAGAAGCTAAAGTACTTCATTCCTTTCAATGGCTAACTGAAAAGATAAGGACAGCTTGCAAGCAGGGGTGTAGCTATAGGAAGTGCAGCGGTGGCAGCTGATACGGTGCCCTGTATCCTGAGAGGGCCCAAAACCCCTTTGACACATAGGAGATTTGGAGAATATGGTGCAGTCGAAATTTGACATGTTTTGGATAACTCTTATTTTTTTCTTTTTTTATACACGGAGTGAAAAAATAAGCATAATTGTTTCTTGGGACTTATTCATGATGTTCACCACTAAGTGAAAAAGATATCTTAGTTTTATGGGTCATTAAAGTTATGACAGTACCAAACTTCTAGGTTTTTTACAGACATTTTTTAATTATTTTGCTGCTTTCTAAGCCCCATAACATTTTTATTTCTTCATCAATGATGTTTTAAAGGGGCTTGTTTTTTCTAATATGACCTGGAATTTGTACTATTATTATTATTTATTTATTTTAGAGCGCCCTCAGATCCAGAGCGCTGTACATTCGGGTTGCATACACAACATAGGACAAATAACTACAATGGAGACAACTTAGTAATAAATAACTACTGGTACAGAAGGAGAGAGGTCCCTTACAGTCCACAATGAAGGTGGGAAGAGACAGAAGGTGAGGGGCAGACATGTTTCTGGGGTGGTGTAGCAGCAATGGGGTTAACGTTGGTTATAGGCAATTCTGAATAGATGGGTTTTCAGATTACTTTTGAGGCTAGTGAGAGAGGGTGAGAGTCTGAGGTGTTGGGGCAGTGAGTTCCAGAGTGTGGGGAAAGCACGAGAGAAGTCTTGGGATGGTTGTGTGAGGAGCTGATAAGAGGAGAGCAGAGAAGAAGGTACTGTGAGGAGCGGAGATTGCATGAGGGGAGGTATCTGGAGATTAAGGCAGAGATGTATGGAGGGGAGCTTTGCAGGTCAAGGTTGTTAACTTGAACTGGATTCACTGGGAAATGGGTAGCCAGTGAAGGGATTGGCAGAGGGGAGCGGCAGAGGAGTGGTGAGAAGAGAGGTGAATCAGATGGGCTGCAGAGTTAAGGATGGATTGGAGGGGAGCGAGGGTGCTAGCTGGGAGGCCACAGAGAAGGATGTTGCAATAGTCTAGTCGTGAGATGACGAGGGAATGGACAAGTTTTTTTGTGCTTTCAAAGTTAAGGAATGAGCAGATAAGGGAGATATTTTTCAGATGGAGGCAGCAGGCAGAGGTAAGGGCTTGGATGTGCGATTTGAAGGACAGATTGGAGTCAAAGGTTATCCCAAGGCAGCGGACTTGTGGTGCTGGTGAGAGAGTGTAGCCAATCACTGTGATAGAGAGATCAGGTGGAGGGATAGAGTGGGATGGTGGGAACATGATGAATTAAGTTTTCTCCACGTTTAGTTTCAGGAGACGGGAGGAGAAGAAGGAGGATATGGATGAAAGACAGTCTGGGATCCGGAAGAGTAGAGCGGTGACATCTGGGCCGGAGATGTAGAGTTGGGTGTCATCAGCATACAGGTGGTATTGAAAGCCGTGTGATGCTATGAGCAGATCCAGGCCAAGGGTGTAGATAGAGAAGAGTAGTGGGCCCAGGACAGACCCCTGGGGGACACCAACAGAGAACGGGTGAGAGGAGGAGGTGTGAGAGTGAGAGACGCTGAATGTTCTATCAGTGAGGTATGAGGAGATCCAGGAAAGAGCCAAGTCCATGGTGCCGAGGAAGGAGAGGATGTGTAGAAGGAGGGATTGGTCGACAGTGTCAAAGGCAGAGGACAGTTCTAAGAATATAAGGACAGAGTAGTGGTTTGAGGCTTTGGCAGTTGCTAGGTCATTGGTGACCTTGGTTAGGGCAGTTTCAGTAGAGTGGTGAGGTCGGAAGCCCAATTGCAGCGGGTCAAGGAGAGAGTTGGAGGAGAGGTGAGAGGACAGTTGGAGATGGATTTGCTGTTCAAGGAGCTTAGAGGTGAATGGAAGTAGAGAGATGGGGCGGTAGTTGGACAGACAGGAGGGGTCAAGAGATGGTTTCTTAAAGATGGGGGTGATAGTAGCATGTTTGAGGGCAGAAGGGAAGATGCCAGAGGCTAATGATAGGTTGAAGAGATGGGGGAGGGCTGGGATGATAACAGCACTAACGTCAGGGATGAGGTGTGACGGCAGTGGGTCAAGATCACAGGTAGTGAGGTTAGACTTGGACAGTAGAGAGGAAAGCTTATCAGGAGTGACAGTAGAGAAGCAAGTTAGGAGGGAATAGTGATGAGCAGGTGTAGAGGTGGGTGGTGGGGACTGGGTGGGTGGTGTTTGGCAAAGTCATCTGCTGAGAGGAGAGATGGGGTCCTGGTGGATGGAGGAGAGCGTTGAAGGTGTTGAAAAGTTGTCTGGGGTTGTGATACAGGGATTATATGTGAGTAGTGAAGTAATCCTGTTTGGCAGTAGTGAGTGCAGATTTAAATGTATGTAATGATTGTTTGTATGAGGCGAGGTCCTCAGTGGACTGGATTTTCTTCCAGTGGCGTTCAGCAATTCTGGAAGCTTGCCTCAGCTGTTTGGTGGAGTGTGTGTGCCAGGGTTGTCTGATGATTTTGAGGGTTCTGTTGTGCGTGAGAGGGGCGACTGAGTCAAGAGTGGAGGTGATTGTGTTGTTGTATAAAGTGGTGGCTATGTTTGGGTCAGTAAATGAGGATATGGTAGAGAGGGGAGGAAGAGAGTCAGAGAGAGTGCCAGGGTTAAGGTTTTTGTAGGTTTCAACGGGGGAGCAGTAGATTTGGGGCAGGGGAGGAGGTGGGGTGGAAATGGTGGAGAAGGTAAGCAGATTGTGGTCAGAGATGGGTAAAGGAGAGATTGAAGGGTTATATAGGGGGCAGAGCCAGGTGAAGATGAGCTCCAGTGTGTCCATATTTATGAGTGGCTCCAGATGTCCACTGGGAGAGGCTGAAGGAAGAGGAGAGTGACAGGAGTTTGTTAGTAGTGGAGTGGGGTGTATCGATTAGGATGTTGAAATCTCCCATGATGATAGTGGGGATGTCAGTAGAAAGAAAGTGGAGGAGCCAGGAAGCAAAATGGTCAAGGAAGGCGGTGGCTTGGCCTGGGCATTGATGCAATATCCATGATATGCACTTCCATAAAGTGCGACTTCAGAATTAACCCCTTCCCGACATTTGCCAGACTCATAAGTCAATGTCGGGTAGGGATTCCCGCAAATTACCGTATGAGTACGTCATGGCGATCTTGCGCACTCACAAGCGGAGCGCGCAAGATCGCGGCCTGGAACCAGCGGTATATTACCGCTGGCATCATGCCGCATCCCCCACGGCCGGAGTGAGCTCCGTCCGCGGGGGATTAACCCCTCGATGTCGCGACATCGTGGACGCCACATCGTAGCCGCGGGCAGCAGGAGTGAGCTCCTGCTGCCCGCGATCCCGGCGCAGTAACGGTGCTCACCGCCACTACTGATCTCCTACCAGACAGCCCGGATGCTGAATGACAGCATCCGGGTTGTCTGGTGACGTCACGATGCCCTCAATGCATTGTGGGCAGCGTGAATGACAGTTGCCATGGAGACCAGTATACAGCTATAAGCTGTATGCTGATCTCCTATTGTATGAACGATCTGACGATCGTTCATGCAATTCCCCTCTGGGGAAAGTGTAAAAAGTGTGAAGAAGAAAAAAAAAGTGTAAAAAAGTAAAACACAAACACAAAAAATAAAAACACGTACATCGCCCTTTTCCCCTTTACAGACGGCAATCGCCCCAAAAAAGATCAAAAATAAATAAAGTACCCATATTTGGTATCGCCGCGTGCGTAACGACCCACCCTATAAATCTGTCATGTTAATAAACCCGTAAGGTGTACGCCGTAAAAAAAAAAAAACAGTCACAGAATTGCGATTTTTGTTCATCCTGCAGCACATAAAATGGAGTAAAAAGTCATCAAAAACTCATATCAACATCAAAGTGATGCCAGTTAAAACGTCAGTTCATCCCACAAAAAAAAAAGTCCTTACAAAGCTCTGTATACGGAAAAAATAAAAAGTTCTGGCTATTAGAAGATAGCGATGCATAAATATTGTCTTACACAATAAAAACACTTAAAAAAAATAAATCAATTGTGCTTCTAAATAAAAAAACTACATTAATTGGGTATCGCCATAATCGTCTCAACCCACAGAGTAAAACTAACTTGTCATGGATACTGCATGGTGAACGCTATTAAAAATAAAAATAAAAAATACTGCTAGGATTGCAGTATTTTCTTCACCCTGCCTTCCAAAAAACGGATTTAAAAGCGATCATAAAGTCTTGTCCCCCCAAAAATGATACCAATAAAAACGTCAACTCATCCCGCAAAAAAAAAGTCCCTATACAGCTCCATAAACAGAGCAATAGAGAAAGTTATGGCTCTCAGACTGCGGCGATGCAAAAACATGTTTTCCTTTTCAAATAAAAGTGTTTGTATTGTGTAAAAGCAGTAAAACATTAAAAAAATATATAAATCTCGTATCGCTGTAATCGTATCAACCTGCTGAGCAAAACTATCATGTCATTTATACCGCACAGTGACCGCTGTAAAAAATAAAAATAAAAAACCCTACCAGGATTGCTGTATTTTGTACAAAATGCCTCACAAAAACCTTAATAAAAAGTGATCAAAGCATCACATGTACCCCGTAATGGTACTAATAAAAACATCAACTCATCTCGTAAAAACCAAGCCCACAATCAGCTCCATATACAAAAAATTAAAAAAGCTATGGCTGTCAGAATAGGACAACATAAAAACGCAACTTTTTATAAACTCGCTTCTATTGTGTAAAAGTAATAAAACATAAAAAAAACTCTATAAAATTTATACCATTGTAATTGTACCGACCCCCATAGTAAAGTTATTATGTCATTTATCCCGTATGGCGAACGCTGTAAAAATGAACCCCCAAAACAATGGCGGAACTGCGTCCCTCCCCCCCATTTCCATGGCGCAATGCTAAAAAAAAACTACAGAACACCTGTGCACCCAAAATGCAAACTACGCCCTTAGATGAGATCCCTGAGGGGTGTTGAATCCAAAATGGGGCAACTTCTGGAAGGTTCCACCTGTTCTAGTACTTTGGGGGCTTTGCAGATGCGACATGCAACACTCCCTCCCTTATACACCCTGCCATGCGCCCAAACAGCAGTTTACACCCACATGTAGGGTATTGCCGAACTTGGAAGAAATTGCGTAACACGATTTTGGGGCTTTTTTTCCAGGATTTCTTGTAAAAATGAAACATTTCCAGCTAAAATTGCAGATTGTTGGAAAAAATATATATTTTTTATTTTCAGAGCCGAACGCTAAAAAAAATTTGTGAAACACCTGTGGGGTCGATATGCTCACTGCACCTCTGGATATATTCCGTAAGGGGTGTAGTTTCCAATATGGGGTCTTTTTAGGGGTATTTATTAAGTTTTGGAACCTTAGGGTGTCCGCAAACCTGAAATGGCCCCTAAATAAAATCGTAATGAAAATGAGGCCCCAGAGTTCGGTAGGTGCACCTCCTATTCTGGGGTTTGTGGTTGAGCTAAATAGCGCACTAGGGCCACATATGGGATATCGCTGAAAACGGCAGAATCTGGGGAATCAATATTAAGTTGCATTTCCATGATCACATTTACCGTATTCTTGTGAATAATGGATAAAAATTGAAAATCTGCAAAAAAAGTGAAATTTTAAATTTCACCTCCACTTTGCTTTAATTTCAGTGAAATATCTAAAGAGTCAACAAACTTCTTAAATGCTTTTTTAAATACTTTAAGGGGTGTAGTTTCTTAGATAGGGTCATTTATTGGGGTATCTAACATACAAGCCCCTTAAAGTCACGTCAGAACTGGACTGGTCCTTAAAAAAATAAATTTTGCAAATTTTCTTGAAAATTTGAAAAATTACTACTATATTTCTCAGCCCCTTAATGTGGTAAATAAAAAAAAAACATTTAAAAAATGATGCCAATCTACAGTAGACATATGGTAGATGCTAGTTATAAACTATTTTGAGTGGAATAACTATCTGTCTATACACGCAGAAATTTTGAACTTTGAAAATTGCTAATTTTTTGCAAATTTTCATGATATTTTTATATTTTTCACACATAAACAAGGACTTTTTGGGCCAAAATGTATTACTAACTTAAAGCACAATGTGTCACGAGAAAAAAAAAATATCTGAATCACATGGATAGATAAAAGTGTAAAAAAGTTACTCTCATATAAAGTGACACGTCAGATTTTCAAACCAGGACTCTGTCAGGAAGGCTCCAGTGGTAAGGGGTTAATACCAGAATGTAGCATTATGGCTGAATGGAATCTCTATCGAAAACTATCTCGCACTAGTGTTGAGCGATTATTATCGACAAAGTTGAAATCGGCACAGTTTTTATGGTGATCGGATTTTTTAGATCATGCGATAATTTAGGTTAAAATCTGTGCATCATCTATTAAGATCGCGCCATTTTGGCGGCCAGCAAATCAGCTTACAGAATAGAGCAGGGTGAGATGTGTGTGCGACGTCATGACTGGGATGTGTATGGTTGCGATTGGCTGGAAAAATCACATGACTTCGTTTTACATAGAACAGCCCTTCCTGTTCAGCCTCAATGTCTCTCAGCATCTCCGAGCAGTAGGACGTGCGCTCTGCGTGTGTCCAAACAGCTCAGCGAAATTATTCTATTTCTTCACAGAGAAACCTCTACTATTAGCTGTGATCCTAACAATTTAGTTAGACTAGAGAGTGGAAGATTTTATGTAGTTAGCTAGAGAATTTTAAAGGAGCATCTACTGCTGTCAAGTCATGGGGGCTAGCGGGGGGGGGGGGGGTGCCGCGGGCGAACACAGACAAGCGCTATAAAAAAATACTGATAAAGTTCACCAAGACTTAGTGTAGACATTGCACTGCAATAGCTTTATTATTAACAGTTTTCTATTGAAATATTTCCTGGATATTTGGCAGCCTGAACTTATATTAGGCTTAGAGATGGGCGAATTTCTCAAAAATTCGATTCGGTCACTTCGCCGAATTTTCCGACAAAAATAAATTCGGTCTGAATTACTTCGGGATGAATCGCGTTAAAAAGCAGCTATTTCCAGGCTGCACAGAGCCTGCAGGGTGCTGTAGAACGTTGTGCCATGCTTAAATATGCAGAGGGAGCTTGGTTTGGTCCTCTTTACAATGTTGTGTTTTAGTATGACACGCAGATGAATGCCGCCGCTCTTAGAATCGCTTCACTATAAAAATACCCGGGCACTTAAGAGGGCACAACGCACCACAAAACTCAAGCGGGAATTTAGCCTGATAACTTCATGCCAGCCAAAGCTGGATAAAACCAAGCTGAGAGCTCATGTGTCAACTATAGTGACAGAGTGTGGAGGTGACGGCGGCAGCCACAGCAGCATGAGGTCAGGCAGTGGCACAATGACATCTGGAGGTGGCAAAACAGGAGGAAGCCACAGAATGGCACAATGACTGAGAGCGGAGGTCACGGCGGCAGCAGCATGAGGTCAGGCAGTGGCACAATGACATTCTGGAGGTGGCAAAACAGGAGGAAGCCACAGAATTTGTCACATATTCTCCAAAAAATTGGGAATCTCGCAAGAGAACAAAGAGTGACTTTTGATCACTATATTTACTATTTTGCCAAAGGCAAACTTAAACTCTATCAGTTCTCTGTTAAACACTAAAACGTAACTTTTATTATATCTAACTCTTAACCTCTATACACACTATTTATAAACCTGATCTCTAACCTCATCATTTAACCCTTTTTGCTTCTGAGAGAGGGAATAACTCCTTTTCTATTATCAAGTCTGGTGGAACCCCACCTACTAACAGGGAGCCTTATATCTATAGCAAAGTACTAGCTTCAGTAAGGGATCCCAAGCCAACTACTTGGGCAGTCGTCCCTAATCTCATAGACACAGAACAAATAAGGCCCCCTTGTGACACCGTCTGCAGCAGGTGACCCTTGTAGACAGAGGTGAGAGATCACAATTTAAAACGTCATATCTGACCTCGCCGACATGTTTCGCCTGCTAACCTGGCTTTATCAAGGCTTAGAGGTCCGATCACATGTGGTCTGAGCTCACTTCCTTTTATATCATGTTAGGTAAACACCCCGTTCAGGTGCTCACCAATTACCCATCAGAGAATCCACATAAAACCCACTCCCCTTTCGCGCGCACACTCATAACATGTCCTGCTAAAGCTGCCACCATGCTCTCATGAGCCAACAACCTTCAGTCAAATTCGCCATCTCCATAACGGGCTTGCGCCCTATCTTACCGTACTGCCCGGGCCAATGCACTGCAACAACAAGCACCTCAGCCCTGACTGTGATGGGCTTCCGTCTCACTTCTCTCATATTATTGCAACTGCGTGCCTCACCTAGAATGAATTAAGCAGACTAGGTGTCACATTACACAGCACACTGCCATCTTTGTCAATTCCCATAAGCCCCTTCTCTTCAATATCTAATATGCATATTCATTGGGAATATAAACTCCACTGTACAATAGACCACTGTCATATTATCTTCCCATAAAGCACTTCTCCTATATATGTAATATGCATGTGCGTTCCAATAGAGCTGCAGGCCCCATTAAATCCATGTTCCACTGCATTATTATTATTATTATTATTATTATTATTATTATTATTTATTTTTGAGCGCCCTTGGTTCCAGGGCGCTGTATATTCAGGTTTCATACATAACATAGGTCAAACAAGTACAAAGGTGACAAATTACTAACTAACAACTGGTACAGAAGGAGTAAGATCCCTGCCCGCAAGGCTTTACACTCTAAAAGGAAGGTGGGAAGAGACAGAAGGTGAGGCAGACACATGGTTGTGGATAGTGTAGTGACAGCAGGATTATTGTTGTTTGTAGGCAATCCTGAAGAGATGGGTTTTCAGGTTGCTTTTGAGGCTGGTGAGTGGGGGAGAGTCTGAGGTGTTGGGGCAGTGAGTTCCAGAGTGTGGGTGAAGCACGAGAGAAGTCTTGGAGACGGTTGTGTGAAAGCTGATAAGGGGAGAGCAGAGAAGAAGGTCCTGTGAGGAGCGGAGGTTGCGTGACGGGAGATATCTGGAGATTAGAGCAGAGATGTATGGAGGAGAGAGGTCATGGAGAGCCTTGTAGGTCAAGGTTGCTAACTTGAACTGGATTCGCTGGGCAATGGGAAGCCAGTGAAGGGATTGGCAGAAGGGGCTGGCAGAGGAGTGGCGAGGAGAGAGGTGAATCAGACTGGCGGCAGAGTTAAGGATGGATTGGAGGAGAGCGAGGGTGCTAGCTGGGAGGCCACAGAGCAGATGTTGCAATAGTCTAGGCGTGAGATGACGAGGGCATGGACGAGCATTTTTGTGCTTTCGAAGTTAAGGAATGAACGATACGGGGTATTTTTGGGGTGGAGGCCCCCAGGTGGAGGTAGGGTTTGGATGTGGGGTTTGAAGGACGATTGGAGTCAAGGTTACCCAAGGGCAGCGGATTGTAGAGTGGTGAGAAGTGAGCATTGATGTGATAGAGAATCAGGGGGTGGGATGGAGTGGGAGGGGGAAAAAGATATAATTTTTCAGTTTTCCCCGGGTTTAGTTCAGGAGATTGGGAGAAGTAGGAGGATATGAAAAAAGACAGTCAGGGACCGGGAGAGTAGAGAGGTAATACGGGGCCGGGAGATGTAGAGTGGGTACTCAGCATACAAGGTATTGAAAGCAATGGATGTTTTTTAGTTGCCCCCACCCAAATAGTGAGATAGAAAAGATAGTGGGCCCGGACAGCCCCTGGGGTACACCAAAAGAGGGGCAAGGGAGGGGGTGGTGCGTGATGAGAGACGCTGAATGTCCAATCAGTGAGGGGGGATAGCCGGGAAAAGGGGCCCAAGCCCGTGATGCCGAGGGAGGGAGGATTTGTATAGTATTGTCTAAGACTATATTCATAAACCACTTTCTTTCATGTAATATTCATATTTATTTTAATAAAACGTAGGCTCTTGGGAGCCCCCCCCTCCCCCCACGTTTGACCCACAAATTCCCCATTTAAAATTTCTCCCCACGGCTCACAGCTAGCCATTCAATCCACAACGTCACAATGGGGGGCAAGCAAGAATCCCGATCTTCAAATGCCATTAAATTAGTTTCATTTCCCTTCGCACTAATCAGCCCCCGCAAGCGAAACAAAAAATTCCCCATACTGACCATACATATAAAAATAATGAACTGTGCACATCTAAAAAATATTCTGAAAAACCAAGCATAGGTGCACACTAAAAAGGCAATCATATATCTAACAAATATCAGGGCACATAAAGACTAAATAAAACCCCCAAGGTAAAGGAATATTGAAAATGTTACTGCTAAGGAAAATATAAACCGGGACTCTTTGTTTACAGTATTTTATCAAAAATTTATTAAGCTCACCTCCCAAAAAAGTCAAGGGGATCCCCGAGCAGGTGAGTCCCCCACACTAAATATTTTCCTCATAGGCGTCAATCCCCAACTGCAAAATTCAGGGAATGGTAGGAACTAGCAATGGATCATCCCGCACTGGTTAAAAAGAGGCAGCTGATGCAGCAAGCCAATGAGATTGCCAACTCAAAGAACTTTAAAACATAATGAAGCTGTGCACATTAAAATTAAACTGAAAAATCAAGCATAGGGGCACACTAAAAAGGGGAATACAATATCTAACAAATATCAGGGGACCTAAAGACTAAAAAAAAAACCTCAAGGGGTATAGGAAATTGAAAATGCATTCTGCTAAGGAAAAATATGAAAACCTGGGACCAAATTTACAGAAATTTGATCAAAAATTGTTAAGCTCACCCCCAAAACGTCAAGGGGGCCCAGAGCAGGGGAGTCCTACACTAAATATGTTTCCTCATAGTGCAATCCAGACTGCAACTTCAGGGAATGAGGAAACACAATGATCATCCGCACTGGTTAAAAAAAGGGAGCTGAGTGAGCAAACCAATGAATTGCCAATCTCAAAGAACTATAAAACATAATGAAGCTGTGCACATCTAAAATTTTCTGAAAAACCAAGATAGGTGCACCAAAAAAGGCAATAGCATATATTAACAAATATCATGGCACATAAAGACTAAATAAAACCTCAAGGTATATGGAATATTGAAAATATTACGTAAGGAAAAAATGAAAAAAATGGGACTCTTAGTTTAAAAGTATTTGATCAAAGTTGTATTAAGCTCACCTCCCAAAACGTCAAAGGGGATCCCAGAGCAGGGGAGTCCCCCACATAAATTGTTTCCTCATGGGGTCAATCCAGACTGCAACTTCAGGGGTGGTGGAACAGAACTGGATCATCCTGCCGGTTAAAAAAGGCATGAGTGCAGCAAGCCAAAGAGATTGCCAACTCAAAAGAACTAAAAACATAATAAACTGTGCACATCAAAAAATATTCGAAAAAGCAAGCATAGGTGCACACTAAAAAGGCAAAAGCATTTTTCTAACAAAAAATCTTGGGACATAAGACTAAATAAAACCTCAAGGTATAAGGGGAATATTGAAAATGCATTACTGCATTGTAATTTTTGTTCTAATTCAGGGGAAATCTGGATGGCCCCAAAGTTATTAATCCCATATCTCCTGATTTATTGTTCACTTAATTTTTGAATGAAATTCCTAAATTTGACAGATATTTCATCAAATTTTAGAGAGCATTCAGTTACCGTTTTTTCCCCCCGCCCTGATAAAAGGGGAACCCTCTAAAGGGTGTTTTTTGGTTTCTCAAGCTAATCCTAATTTTTTAATAAAAAAATTTGGGTTTTTGGTATATTGTCTCTAGACGGGCTATTTCCCACCCCCTGCCCGAAATTTGTTTTTGAAAATTTTATTTAAATTTAAAAGGTTAGGGGTGTTAGTTTCATTCAGGGAAATTTGGGTTTTGATTAAAAATATAACATTAGTTTCCCCTGTAAAAAAAAATACCCAAAATTTAATTTTTTGACTAAAAAAAACCTGCCATTCCCTAGTTTTCCCCATTTTAAAACATTTGTTCACCAAACTTGTCACTTTAATCCCCAAAAAAATTTGGGAATTCGCAAAAAACAAAGAGTGCTTTTGATCACTATATTTCCCTATTTTCCCAAAAGGCAAACAAAACTTTTACATTTCCTCTATCTGTTAAACACAAAACGTAACCTTTTTTTATATCTCCCTTTTAAACCCTTTCAAATACCCCCTATTTAGAAACCTATCAAAAACCTCTTTCATTTAACCCTTTTTGTTCTGAGAGAGGAAAACTCCCTTTCTTTTCTTGGGAAGGGTAATTGGCACTTTCTGAACAGATCCAGTATTCTCGGGGGTTTTTTTCAAAATTTCCCAAAGTGTCATTATAAAAGAGGAAAAATCTTGGGGAAGGGAATTTGTACTTAGTCATTTTAAAGGGGAATGGCAAAAAAAAAAAGGTTGCAGTCTCCCCGGTGGTAGGTCATATCCCTTTTGGAAAAATGTTCCCTTTCTGCCCCTTTTCATATGGAAAACAAAAGATTTTTTAAATTCCCTTTGAAAAGAAAAATTTTGAGATAAGACAATTCCTAAATTTGGGTTAAAAACCCAGGGGGGGTGATTTAAGGGGCTATTTTTAAAACCCCCCCAAGATCTATGGGGAAAAACCCCAAACGGGAAATTTTCGTCGTGGGATTCGAAAACATTGAACTTTTAAAAACTAAAAGGTAAACACTCCCCTACAAGCCCACATTTTGTAATACAAATGGGAAATAGGGGTGCAAAAATTTTTGGGGCAAATTTTTGTGAAAAAGCTGGGGGAAAAAAAGGGGGTTTTTGGATTTTTAGTTTTTTTGCGGGGAAGAGGCAAGGGGGATACAAAACTCAATCCCTGAAACCAAAAAGGCCAAAAACGAAGGCTTTTCATTTTCGGCTTTTTATTTGATCTTGCTGTTTCCCCCAAATAAAAAAAATTTTTAAAGAAACAGATATATGTAAAATTAAGTAGGGTCAAGGGATATGCAATGTTAAATTTTTAAATGCCTATAAAGCATCAAGTTAAATATTTTTTTTGGGGGGGTTTTTTTTCCCCCTCCCTTCCACTCCCCCGCGCCCCCCCCCCCCTTTCCCCTTTCCCCCCCCTTTTGCCCCCCAAATTTTTTTTTCCTCTTTTCCCCCTGGGTCCTGTAAGGATGAAAAGATTTTCATCCCGTGAGGCCAGGGTTTCTTTTAATAAATTGGGGATGTTTGTATATTGCTTTTTGGGGGGGACTTTTTCATGTATGTCTCATGTATGTGGGGGATTTATTGTTTTTTGCTTGCGGGCCTGATTAGTGCAAACGGATGAAAATTTAGATGCAAGGACATTTTAAATATGGATTCTTGCATGCTCCCTTTGGGGACGTTTTGGATTGAATGGCTACTGTGACCATAGGAGAGAATCTTCAAAGGGGGAACTTGTGAGGTCAAACTGTGGGAGGGGGGGCCCTACCCTTTGAGCCTACGGGTATTTTTAAAATGAAAAAAAAAATTTATTCCCTTTTTAAAGAGAAGGGGTTTAAATGAATATAGTTTGAAAATATTTATACAATGCAGGGAAGGGGGTTTTAAGGGGGTTTCACTCTTTTGGGAATTTAATTTAACAAAATTAAACATATATAGGAAAAAAGTGTTTTTGGGGAAAAATAAACAGTGGCCCTATTGAAACAGTGGATTTTAAAAATATTCCCAATTAATAGCATTTTTAGATATTAAGGGGGGGGGCCTTTTGGGAATTGACAAAGATGGAAAGTGTGCTGTTTTTAAAAGTACCCCTATTTGCTTAATTCTTTCTAGGTGGGGCACCAAAAAATGCAATAAATAAAAGGGTTAGAGGGAAAGCCCACCCACGTCGGGCCCCTGAGTTTTTTGTTGGTGCGGGTTAAAATTGGGCAAGGGAAAGTAGGTAAAAAGGGGCGCAAGCCCGTTAAGGAATGGCAATTTTTAAACTGAAGGTTGTTGGTCAGGGAGAGATGGGGGCACCTTTAGCATGGCCCATGTTATAAATTGTGCCGCCCGGGGAAAGGGGGGTTTTTTTATGTGGATTCTTTGATTTTTAAAATTGGTGACCACCGGGGAACGGGGTGTTTACCCCAAAACATGTTATAAAAGGAAGTGAGCTAAACCCACATTGTTTCGGCCTCTAAGCCCTTGTTTAAAGGGCCGGTTAGCTGGCGAAACATGCCGGGGGGTCAGATATACTTTTAAAAATTGGGGATCTCCCCCTCGGGTCTACAAGTGTCACCCCCGCGGAGGGGTTAAAAGGGGGGCCCTTATTTGTTCTGGCAAATGAATTAGGGACACGCCCAAGTAGTTGGTTTGGGACCCTTATAAAGCTAGTATTTTCTAAATATAAAGGCTAAACCTTTATAGGTGGGGTTCCCCAAAGACTTAATAATAAAAGGGATTATTTTCCCTCTCTCAAAGCAAAAAGGGTTAAATGATGGGGTTAGAGATCAGGTTTTTAAATAGTTGTTATAGAGGTTAAGAGTTAGATATAATAAAAGTTACGTTTTAAGTGTTTAACAGATAAGAACTGATAGAGTTTAAGTTTTGCCTTTGGCAAAATAGTAAATATAGTGAAGCCACAAAAATGGAAACAATGACTGAAGCGGAGGTCACGGGCAGCAGCTGAGGTCAGGCAATGGCACAATGACATTCGGGAGTGGCAAAACAGGAGGAAGCCACAGAATGGCACAATGACTGAGAGCGGAGGTCACGGCGGCAGCAGCATGAGGTCAGGCAGTGGCACAATGACATTCTGGAGGTGGCAAAACAGGAGGAAGCCACAGAATGGCACAATGACTGAGAGCGGAGGTCACGGCGGCAGCAGCATGAGGTCAGGCAGTGGAACAATGACATTCTGGAGGTGGCAAAACAGGAGGAAGCCACAGAATGGAAACAATGACTGAGAGCGGAGGTCACGGCGGCAGCAGCATGGGGTTTCAGGCAGGGGCACAATGAAAACAGTGTGGAGGACATGGCAGCGGGCCACAGCAGCAGCATGGGGGTCAGAAACCCGGCACAAAAAACACTGTGTGGAGGACACGGCAGCCACAGCAGCAGCAGGGAGGTCAGAAGTGCACAATGACATTCTGGAGGTGGCAAACCAGTATTAGGCCACAGAGGGGCACAATCACACAGTGTAGAGGTCACAACAGCAGCAGCATGAGGTCAGGCAGTGGCACAATGACATACTGGAGGTGGCAAAACAGTATTAGGCCACAGTGTGGCACAATGACACAGTGTGGAGGGCAGGGCAGGAGTCACAGCAGCAGCATGAGGTCAGAGAGTGGAACAATGACATTCTGGAGGTGGCAAAACAGGAGGAAGTCATAGAGTGGCACAAGGGAACTGAGAGCGGAGGTCACGGCGGCGAGCACATGAGGTCAGGCAGTGGCACAATGACACAGTGTGGAGACAGGGCAGCAGCCACAGCAGCAGCATGAGGTGAGACAGTGGCCAATGACAAATTCTGGAAGGGGGCAAAAAAGGAGTAGGGCCACAGAGTGGCACAATGACAGAGATTTGAGGTGACGGCGGCAGGAGCAACAGCATGAGGTCATAGAGTGGCACAGTGACACATTATGGATGTCACAGCAACAGCGACAGCAGCATGAGGTCATAGAGTGGCACAATGACAAAGTGTTGAGGTGGGTGGCAATACCAGTCCCTGGTAAAGATGGTGGTAGGCAGATGGAGAAACTGGCAGCAGATGTGTGGCATCAGGGGGGTGGCGGCATCAGAATAGTGGTGAGGCGGGTAGTTTGAACCCAGACTGACGCCTAAGTCATTGGTGGTGTGAAATCCTGGCCGATCCACGCCTGATTCATTTTTGACAAAGGTCAGTCGTTCCACATTTTCCCGTGGAAAAGCGGGTTCTCCTTGGGGAAAACGATGGCCCCGCCGCACTGAACACCCGCTCTGATGCCACACTATGGCCGGCAGGACAGCTTCTCCACTGCAAATCGGCAAGTTGCGGGCCACACACCCAGTTTGGCTGCCCAGTATCCAGCGGATCTTCTAACTGAGGTGGCAGAGTGCTGTCCAAGTAGGCCACAACCTGTTGGTTCAGGGACTGTCCAGGTTCTGCTGCTACTGCTGCTGGCTGGGGTGACTGCCCTCCTCACTAGGCGGGTGAAGGAAGCTGCTCATCATGACTCCGGACTTAGGTTACTACTGATGGAGCTGGTACTGCTCCTACCCCCCCCCACTTCCCCCCAGCAGCCGCGGCAGTATTTAACGTGAGCGCTGAGGAACCCCCCGGTAAAGACCTGTCAGAGGAGGGACATGCCGCACATAGGCAGCGGCCAACTGATTACGGTGGATTTCCCTATAGTATTTGAGTTTGTCTCCTCTCAATAGCTGGGAAAAAGGCTCCCATTTTGGACCAGTAGCGAGGGTTCAATAGGGTGGAGAGCCAGAAGTCATCCCTCTCCCGGGATGCTGACTATTCGGCTGTCACTGGCCAGGCAAATAATCATGCTGCGGGCCAATCTGCACAAGTGACTCCGAGGGGCTCCCTGCCTCCATTTCCACTGTATACTGCCACGGTGCTTGGGGGTCATCTGCCTCATCTTCCTCATCTCCATCCACCTCCCAGCTGCTCCTGCTCCCCCTCTCTTTCACCGGGGTAGAAAATCCACTCATTTCACCAGATAATGCTTCTGCTCCAATGTCCTCCCCCTTTCCCTCCTCCTCCTCCATTTCAGTCCCCACCGGACTCATGTGGCCACGGATGTAGTCGCCACGTTCTCCAGTCCCCTGCCCAGACAGAGTTTTCAGCATCTGTTCCAGGACATGAAGCAGTGGAATGACGTTATTCATCCGTAGTCCGGGCGACTGACAAATAACGTTCCCTTTCCCGAATGGCCTCAAAAAAACCGGCAGGTGTCACGCATGAGCTGCCACTGGCTGAAAATAAAAGTTACACAGGGAGTACTTCTGTCTGCCAGGGTCATAAAAAATCGTTAATGGCTTTCTCTGGTCATACCGTCGGTGCTACATGTGGCAGGCTGGAATTCCAGCGGGTGGAAACATCGCATATCAGAGTGTGTTGGGGGGGAGGCCGTTCTGCCGCTGCAACTCGAGGAGGGTGTTCCTGGCTTTGTACGAATGGAAAAAGTGCATGCACAGTTTCCTGGCCATTTTCAGAATGTTCTGAAGATCGGTGGAAGACTTCAGGAACCTTTTCACAACCAGATTGAACACATGCGCAATGCAGGGCAATGGCATCCCTCCTCGGTGCAGCATGGACACCATGTTCCTTCCATTGTCTGTCACCATGGTTCCGATTTGCAGTTGGCACGGAGAAAAGCCACACATCGATTTCTTGTTGCATAACGCTCCTCCCCTGTGTGACTTCGTTCCCGAGGCAAGCAAGGTATAGAACTGCGTGACACCGCTGTGCCCCACACATGTGGTAATGATGGAGCAGTACTTGTCGAGGCTGAGATGGTGGTGGTGGTGGAGACATGTACTGGCCCTGACCGTAGTTACAGCTCCAGATGTCCGCGCTGCCGTGCACTTGGAACAAACCGATAAACTCAAGGACTGACCCACCTTCTGTTCTACATATTTATGAAGTGCTGGTACTGCCTTTTGGGAAAAAAATTATGGCTTGGAACTCTCCATTCGGCTCGGCACAAGCCATTAGTTCTCTGAATGGTGCAGAGTCCACCATTTGGAAAGGGAGGGACTGCAATACCAAACAACTTGGACAGGAAACACGGTCAGCTGCTGCCCCCTTAGGAAAGGGTTTGGGCGCATACTGTTGTCTCTTTTCAATCGCCTCGCTGAACCTGCTGGCGCCATGAGTAGCGAGGAGCAGGAGCATCTGGACCGGGAGATGAGTCAAAGAGAAAGGCTCCCTTCTGCAGAGGTGGTGGAGCCTTGACTGGCTGCAATGGCATGCCACTGGGCGCCTGCTGCTGCTGTTGCTGCGGCGGCAGGATGGACCACCACATCTGAGCCGTTTCTCCCAGGCCACCGGATGGTGACGCTGCATGTGTTGACGCAGGGCGTGGTGCCAACGTTAGCTCCCTGGCCACGCTTCACTTTCTGCCCACAGATTTACATATACCCATATTCGCTCCTCCGGTGTCTTAGCAAAGAACTGCCACACCGCCGAGTATCGGATTTTACCGGGCCCAAAGCTCCGCACTGAGTGACTTCTGCTGCCGCTGCCTTTTCTGAGCCCTGTGCCGCTACTTTTCTTGGGCCTGCGAAGCGGGTTTTTTTTCCGTGGCCGCTTGGCTCTCCGACCTCACACTGCTGCATCTGCCCGCGACTCACGGCCACACAACCCACTTGCTGGCTGCGCCGCTGCCTGACGCGCAAGCTGACGCCCTCTTCCTGACGATGATGAAGCCCTTGCCTCACCCGGTTCCCCAAATTGCGGTCGGGTACATCATCATCTATTTGTGTTTCATCGTCACTGCTGTCCTCATCAACCGGTCTTGGTATGCCGAGGCTGACCTCTCACAACATGACCTCCCATGCCACTCTCCACATCTATACTTTGCCGCTACTGCAAGAAGCAGGGGGATATTGGCCCCATTTCTTCGCTGCCAAGTAGCTGCTGACTGCCCTCCTCAAAATTTTTCATTCCTCGCTATATAGTGGGGCTGAGCCCAGACCACATAGTAGATTTTCTGTCTGAGGGAACCCATGGACCAGAGGCGGGCTGAGGACGGTTGAGGGCCGCTGAACCGCTCCCGGGCCATGCCAACTAAGGGTTGTGTCTGAGGTTCCACCGACTCTTGGCTGGGGTTGTCAATGTCATCTGGGAGGAAGTGGATGACCTAGTCAACCAATCAAAAACCTTGGGTTTGCTGAACAACACACGCGCCCCTAGATGACAGCGGCAGTTGTGGCCTCACCGAGTGACCCCTGCTGCACGTCCCCTTGCTGTGCTGCGACCTGGCCTGTTCCAGGAATGTTTGTGCCACTGCCACTCGCAGGTGCAGGAGCTTTCCACCTCTCTGTTTGACATACTGTTTTTTTCTAAAATTACAGACAACTGTTTGATGATTTATATCTGTATATGATAAATATACACCCTGTTTTTGACTCCAAATGAAACCCAGTAACAAGCTTGGTAACCCTTGGATATAAATTGCGCTCCACAAATGGCCAGAAAAATTTACTTGTATGTGTCGTTTAAAAAAAACTGTGTGTTTTACTAAATGTAAAAGCACAAACAGGCTTAATTAACCTTCGGACATGAATTAGGCTACAGGAAAAATGTATATATTTTGGCGTTAAAAAGGACGGTTTATTTTTGTCAGCACACCAGCAAAACAACGCTTAATTAACCCTGGATGTAAAATTGCCCCAAAGAATTGAGCCCCACAAAATAGTAGCTTTGTAGCTGTTACAATTGCGTGTTTTCTACGCCACACAACAAGAGATACAGTTGTAATTAACCTTTGCTTGTGAATTAGGGCTACGGGAAAATGTATATATTTTGGCGTTGAAAAGACGGTTTCTTTGGGTCAGCACACCAGCAAAACAACGCTTAATTAACCTCTGGATGTAAATTGCGCCAAAGAATTGAGCCCCCACAAACTAGAAAGCTTTGTAGCGTGTTACAATTGCGGTTTTCTACGCCACAAAAACAAGAGATACAGTTGTAATTAACCTTTGCTTGTGAATTAGGCTACAGGAAAAATGTATATATTTTGGCGTTGAAAAAGACGGTTTCTTGGGGTCAGCACAAGGGGCGTTGCTAGGGTCCTAAAACATCCGGGGCTCGGGCCCTTTGTGTTTTTCCCGCCTCATTGTGAACTGTGGATGTTTTTTTACAGAGAAAAACCTTCTGTTCCTGTCACTAATTTTCTGCACATCCCACACAGATCCCGTCCATCTCCTCAGCAGTCACTGTACAGTAAAAATCACCAATGACAAATTTACTTTTTCAGAACTTTCACCTTCATATGACAATACCCCTAAACAGTCACCAAATACCACCGATACATGGAGCAAATCTACCAGACAAGTGATTGTGACTAAAAACACTCCTAAAAAACCAAGACCCAAAACTATTACTACTTAAGGCTCAAATAATCCTGCCAGACCCTGACCGAACGCGACCCCCACATGTGACTATCAGTCTGTACAACAGGCTTGATTACATATACCACCGCCATACAGGGGCCATATAGTGGTAGACACCAGTGTACACAGGCTCTGATTACATATACCACCGCCATACAGTGACCATATAGTGGTAGATACTAGTTGTATGTAGACTCTGCAGACATATAAGTGATTACCCTGCTGTTACATTTTAGTAACTCACCGGAGACATCTTTTCTGATCACATCGTTCACTTTCCCTTTTCTTTCTCCATCCGGTTCACACCTTCATGCTGATTGCTCCCGGTCAATACTCGTCCCTGAGGATTTGGACACAAATATCTTAGAATCCTCACATTTCCAGCAACTCCTTAATTTTGGGTATAGCATCCCCATTAGGTATATAGGGGCACTGAAGCAGTATAGGGGCCACAGGCAGGTATATTGGGCCACAGGCAGGTATATGGGGGCCACAGGCAGGTATAGGGGGGGCACTGAGGCAGAATATAGGGGCAATGAGGCAATATATAGGAGCACTGAGGCAGGTATAAAAGAGCACTGAGGCAGGTATATAAGGGCAATGAGGCAGCTATAATAGGGCACTGAGGCAGTATATAGGAGCCACAGCAGGTAATATGGGGGCACAGGCAGGTATAAGGGGGCCAGGCATTATCTGGGGCCACAGGCAGGTCCATTTGGTCATTGAGGCAGTATATGGGGCCACAGGCATTATATGGGGTCACTGAGGCAGTATATAGGGGCCACAGGCAGGTATATGGGGCCAAAGGCAGTATATAGGGGGCACAGGCAGTATATGGGGCCACAGGCAGGTATATAGGGTCATTGAGGCAGAATTATGGGGGCACTGAGGCAGTATATGGGGGCCACAAGCAGGTATATAAGGGCACTGAGGCAGTATATGGGGGCAATGAGGCAGTATTGGGGGCCACAGGCAGGTATATGGGGGCACAGGCAGATATATGGGGGCACAGGCAGGTAGATAGGGGCAACAGGCAGGTATATAGGGGCACAGGCATCATATGGGGGCCACAGGCAGGGATATGGGGGCCACAGGCCGGGATATGGGGGAACAGGCAGTAAATGGGGACACAGGCAGTATATGGGGGTCACAGGCAGTATATGGGGGCCATCGTCAGGTATAAAGGGGCACAGGCAGATATATGGGGGCCACCGGCAGGCATGATAGGGGCACAGGCAGTATATAGGGGGCCACAGACAGGGATATGGGGGCCACAGGCAGACATTATAGGGGCACAGGCAGTATATAGGGGGCCACAGACAGGGATATGGGGGCCACAGGCAGCATAAGGGGGGCCACAGGCAGCATAGGGGGGTCACAGGCAGGGATATGGGGGCCACAGGCAGGCATTATAGGGGCACAGGAAGGGATATGGGGGCCACAGGCAGGCATTATCGGGGCACTGAGGCAGGTAAATGCTAAAAAAAATAAAAAACATTAATACTCACCTTAACTCCCCCGGCGAGAGCGCTCTGTCCTCTTCAGCCCGCGCTCCTCCTACAGCTCCTCGGGCGCACGGCCTATGACGCGCTGAGCGCCCGAGGACAGGCAGCATCGCGATGACGTGATGTCTTCGCGACGCTGCCGGCTGAGGCGCATCGGGCCGCGGCGGGTCCTCAGCGCTGTGAGGACCCGGCAGCCTCGCGGTGTAGGACCTGCGGGTCAGACACTGTCTGCGGGGCAGGGAGCGCTCGCTCTCTGCCCCGCAGAAGCCCTCAGCTGTGGGGTGCGTCCAGCGGACGCACATGCAGCTAAAGAGCCAGTCGGTGCTCCAGGCCCAGCGCAGAGGCCTGGAGCCCGGGAGACTCTGGACACAGGGGGTTTTATTCGGGGCCCGAGCCCCAAATAAAACAGCCTAGCGACGCCCCTGGTCAGCACACCAGCAAAACAATGCTTAATTAACCCCTGGATGTAAATTGCGGCAAAGAATTGAGTCGCACAAACTAGTAGCTTTGTAGCATGTTACAATTGCGTGTTTTCTACGCCACACAACAAGAGATACAGTTGTAATTAACCTTTTCTTGTGAATTAGGCTACAGGAAAAATTTATATATTTTGGCGTTGAAAAAGACGGTTTATTTTTGTCAGCACACCAGCAAAACAACGCTTAATTAACCCCTGGATGTAAATTGCGCCAAAGAATTGAACCGCACAAACTTTGTAGCTTTGTAGTGTGTTACAATTGCGTGTTTTCTACGCCACACAACAAGAGATTTCGGTTGTAATTAAACCCTTTTCTTGTGAATTAGGCTACAGGAAAAATGTTTTATATTTTGGCGTTGAAAAAGACGGTTTCTTGGGGTCAGCACACCAGCAAAACAACGCTTAATTAACCCCTGGATGTAAATTGCGCAATAGAATTGAGCAGCCAAAAATGAAGTGGTATTTGTATTGTAAAAAAAGCTGTTTCTTAAATGAAAACAACAGGAACTGGCTTAGATTCCCACTTGATATTGAATGTATATGCAGCTTTCAGTGGACGCACCACTGGATTTCAGATCCAATACCCCAAAAAATTAGAAATAGAACATTAAGAGAACTGTCTCTGAGGGCAAGCTGAGACACCCCACAGAAATCGCTATATAAAAATCAATTCTTCAGTAAGAGCTATCAGCCGCGGCAGCACCTTCCCTGATCAGTACAGTGAGAGTGGTATGAGCTCCCAGCGTCGCGCCCGTACTTATATAGTGCGGTGACGTCACAGAATCCCGCCGGGCTCGATTGGCTTCACCTCTGCACATGTCATGCAGGCAATGCCTTCTTCCTCCCAGAGTGCTTTGCCCCATGTAGCGCCATGTGCTCTCAGCCATTTTATCAATCAAAAGCACACTTCGTTCACCCGAAGTACCCCAAAGTTCAACTTCGTTCCGAACCGAAGTTTTCCTGAAATTCTAAACAAATTCCACTTCGTTAGAATCAATTCGCCCATCTCTAATTAGGTTACACATCTTTTCTAGTAACTGCAGGTCTCTTTGTTAGGTGCAAAACTCCACTTTTATTATCAGTATACATTTCAGATAGGTGTTCATTTTCAATTTTGGGCCCCTTCCACCTTTTTGATATATCCACCTTGCACTTAAATTTGAATCCAGCAATTTTAATTAGTCACCACAGGTGAAATTTAAAGGTGCCAAAAATATCTTTTATTATCGAAAACTAACAGTTACGTGTTTTTTATTTGGCGCACTACAGCTTTTGTTCATTGAA
>JAODAL010055162.1:0-24155 GCA_025379985.1 Phyllomedusa bahiana
TTGGGATCCCCAAAACAAAGAAAAAGTTTCACGGGGTTTTAATTTGTCCATTATTGTTTTTCTTTAGCCAAAAAAAAAGTCTTTTTTTGCTTGTTGCCTGTCTTACCCAGGGGTTTTTCCTAGCAGCTTTTTTTAAACCATAAAGGCCCTCCCTCCCACAAAAGTTCCTCTTAACCCTAGAAGGGCATGGGGGGGCCTTTTGGCCCCCCCTTCCCCTTACATTTTTCCCAAATTTTTTTAAAAAATTTTTAGTTTAGTTAAAATTTTTTAAAACCCCCCCAGGGTTATTCCTCAAGTATGTCTTTTTTTGATAATATCCATTTGTTTGGTGAAAACTTTTTCTGTACAAAATTGGGGGCCCCCCCCTTGTTTTTTACCCATGTTCTCAGAAGTTTTTGTGTCTCAAGTTACTTTATTTGTACCCCAGAAATGCTGGTGGAGGGGAAAAGGGTTTGTGGATAAAAAAATTTGGGGAGGATGTCATGTGAATTTTTGGGGGGGGAGGGGAAAAGGGCCCGGTGCCCATCACCTGGGGTCCTCTAAACCCACAGTAAGGGCCCTGGTATATGGGTTGATTTATGGGGCAGTTTTACACTGGTGGCAAATTTTTGTAAAGGCCTGTGATAAGATAAGTTTTTTGAGAGGAAATCTGTTTATTTTCTAACATCTAGTAAGCAAGGGCACGTTTTCCCTCCAAGTGTCTGACGGGCCCAAGAGTTAAAGGCGTTAGGGTTTTTTTAAAGCGATGTTGAAAGTGAACTTTTCTTTGTTTGATAAAGGGAATATCTCCCCAACCACCCCTAATAAAAATATCTTTACCCAGTGTTTTCTTCTAAAGGTTGAAAAAGGGGAATTAGTGGATCCTCAAAAAAAGTGATAAGTGGGAAACACCCATAACAAATGTTTTTTGGGAAAAGTAATCTACTTTTGTGGGGAGAAACCCCAATCCCACAATATTGTGAGAAGGCCGGCGGGAAGCTGTGGGAATTTCCCAGTTATTTTAAACCCCTAAAGAGGGTTTTCTTTTACTTATTTTTTGACAATATTGCAGAAGAGGCCCATTATGTTAACCCTGGGAAGGAAAAACGTATCGCTTTCTGCAAAAAATAATTTCCCCTGGAAAAAAACCCAAAAAGGGAACTTTATAAATTATATTGGTTTTTTCCCTGCGGGCCCAGAGATTCAAAAATCGTAATGTTGCCCCAAATAGGGAGAATTATTTTGGACCCACTTTCGGGACCAAACTAAAAGGTGACAATGTCAGGGGGCCCAGATATGAAAAAATTTTTGAAGAATTTTCGCTTTTGAGGATAACCCAAAAACTGGGTTTTGCCCCCGGGGTTTTTTGGAAACAGAAAAATTTAAACCCCAAATCAGTTATATTTTAAAAACATTTTTACCCAAAAAATTGCAAAAAACTTTAAATCCTGTACTAATGTTATTTTAGATGAGAAAAACTTGTACCGTTCAGAGGACGCCCCAAAAATTATAAAATTCATGCCCAGCAACCCAAAAAAAGTTGTACGGAAAAAAAATCTTCTGGATGTGTGATTCCCCAAATTTTTAGGGCCAAAATGGCATAATTTACTGTGGAAAAAGGGGTTTGGGGCCCACCGTCAAAAGGGTTTCTGGGGTCTGAAAAAGTCAAAACTTTGTGTTCCAATATTCAATTAAAGGTAAAAAATTTCACCAATGGACAATTTTTTAAACCAATTTTGCTAGGCAATTTTCTGCTTCCAAAAGCTATTTACATTTTTTGGTATATAAAGAGAACAGAGGGGAAAAATTCCGCGGGCACTCAAACACAATCGTCAGCGGGGCCATTTTAAATGAGGTGTCTTTGGATTAAATAAAAAAGCGATTTTGGGTTTTTCTTACAAGGCGAAAAGAAGGGGAGGAAAAATCTGTAATTTTACTCCCGTACCTTGATCATGATTCCCCAGGTGTTTGACAGAAATTTAACCCCAAAAACTAAAAACCGGGGAAATCATCCGCTTTTACGGGTCCCAAACAAAAGGGGGGTTTGTAGAAAAAAGGGGAATTGAGTTGGTGGGAGGAATATTCGTTTTTTAAGAGGCAAACGAAACGAGGGTTTTTGTCCCTATTTTCAAATAGCCTTGATGTGGGCAGCCCAAAATTTTCCCTTCTTTATTTATATCAAAAAAACTCACCCGGGAAATTTCAGGCAAGAGGAAGGGAAGGGGGTCCCTTATTTTTGGGAAGGACCTTTGTCTGAACTTGTAATTCCCCCACATGATAGAGAAAAGCGACTTGAAATTCTTGCCAAAGAAAAACTAAAGAAGCAATGAAATGGTGTGGGTGTACGTCTCAGATTATTCCAGAGCCGGGAAAGGAAAGAAAACAAAAAACCCGTTTTTTAAGTGCCCAATGAAACATAGAGGGGAAAAAAATGAGCGATATTTTTCCCAAACTTGAAAGGGAAAACCCTGTTTCCCAAAGAACACCTCTTCTGAAAAAATAACATGTCGAATTGTTTGGAAGACTAATATTTTAAAAGAAAAGAAAGTTGAATAAAAAGGGAGCGGCCAGCTAGGTTTTTCTATAGATTTTTTGAATTTTTTTTGTGTTTTCAGGTCTTTAAAGTGAAATTTGGGGAAAAAATAAAAATTTTTTTGGTGTTTTCTGGAAAAAAATTTTAAATTTTAAAATTTTTGTCCCTATTCATATTTTATTGAGCAAATTTTTAAAAAAAACTTGGGGAAAGTTATTTAAGTGTGTAAAAGGCCCCCCTGATTTTTAATATGTATATTTTTTAACGTCAATGCGTTCTAGGGTTTTAAAAGTTGTTTTTTGAAATTTTGTTGGCTGCTAGAACTCTGGGATGGGATTGAAACCTGGTCTCTAAACTGAGCTGCTTTTTAAACCCGGATTTTGAGGCCTGGGGACCCCGGATGAACTCCCACGCAGAGAGATGACTCTTGGTCTTCCCTTTTCCCGGGGTTTGGTTTCATTTTGGGCCAGTTTCTTTTTTTAGCCTTGATGGTTTTTGCCATGCACTTGGGGGGCACTTTCAAAGTTTTTCCCCCAAATTTTTTAGACGCAAATGAACTTAATTTTTTAAAGTAATGGGTTGCCCCTCTTTTTTTTTTACTTTGCTGTTTTTTCTTTTTCCATAATTTGAAAGTCTAAAAAGTCCATTTTTGTAAAGGGCTATTCTACTGTGTTTTCCCCCCTGACTTTTGAACAACACAACCCGATGGGTCCCAACCCCCAAATTTAAAAAGGGAAAAAATTCCCACCCTTTTTTGAACCTGACAAGGGCCCCCAATGTGAAGTGAAACCATTTCAGGTGGGGCTAACTCTCGAAGTTTTATCAAAAAGGGAAAGCTAAGAGTGTGCAAAGTAGTAACCAAAGCAAAAGGTGGCTACTTTTGAAGGGAAACCAAAAATATAAGAATATTGTCTGGTGTTTTAAATTTTTTTTTTTTAAATATTTAAATTTTTCATGTGTTAATTTATAGTTCTGATGCCCTTTAGTGTGAATTACAATTTTTTAATTTGTCATGAAAATACGGAAAAAAATGTTGGAATGAAAAAGGGGGGTGTGTCCAAAAATTTTGGTTGTACTGGTATATGGGAGAGTGTTAAATTTTGTTTCCAACCCAGATTTGGCCCAAATACTGCCCGTTCAAAAACTTAAAAGCAGTCAGTACATTAGATAAAATTTTCCCCCCCAGAAAATTTTTATTTAAAAAAAAGCCATTTAAAAAATTTTAAATTATTTTTTTCCCCTCAAATGTAGTAGTATGTGCTTTAGTCTACTAGATTCAGATAGGAGAAACATTTTAAATCAAATATTTATAAAGCCCTAAATCTGATCTGTTTACAGGGCCCCACACAGGTCAAGGAAGTGGCCCCCTTATTCCTATAAAAGATTTTTCAATTTAAAAGTTAAGGGTCTGATGAAAGTTGGGGGTTTTCTTTTTGAGGGATGGGCCCTCTTTAATTGGGTTTTAAAAGTTATTAAGATGGGCGAATTTTTCAAAAAATTTGAATCGGTCCCCTTCGCCCAATTTTTCCGAAAAAAAATTAATTCCCGGTTTGAATTAAAATTCGGCACGAATTTGCGTTTTAAAAAACACTATTTCCAGGTCCAGAGCCGCAGGGGCTGTAGAACGTTTTGCCATGCTTTAAATATGCAGAGGGAGCTTTGGTTTTGGGCTTCACACAATGTTGTGTTTTAGTATGAAAAAAACGCAATGACTGCCCCCCTTAGAATCGCTTCACTAAAAAATTCCCTTTGGGGCCCTTAAAAGGGCAAAACTTTACCAAAAACCCCAAGCCCGGGGAAAAAACCTGAAAAAGTCATTTCCGCGAAAGCTGGAAAAAAAAAAAGTTTAGAGCTCAGGGGGCAACATTAAGGGGAGGTGAGGCGGCAGCCACAGCACATGAGGTCAGCAGTGGCACAATGACATTCTGGGGGTTTGGGAAAAACGAGGGAAACCCCAAGTGCCAATGACTGAAACGGAGTCCCCGGCGGCAGCATATGAGGTTTAGGGAGTGGGACAATGACATTCGGAGGCGGGAAAACAGTATTAGGCCACAGAGTGGCCAATGATACAGTGGGGGGTCACGACACACAAAATGAGATCAGGCAGGGCACAATGACATTCTGGGGGCGGCAAAAAATTTTTAACCACAGAGGGGCAAAAATCACACAAATGGGGAGGTCACGGCAAACAGCAGTATGAGATCAGGCAGTGGCACAATGAAATTTTGGGGGCGGCTAAAAGTATTAGGCCACAGAATGGCACAATCACACAGTGTGGAGGGCACGGCGGCAGCATAAGAATCAGCAGTGGGACAAAGACATTCGGAGCGGCAAAAAATATTTTGGGCCCCAGAGTGGGACAAAACACAACCGTGTGGGGTCAACAGCAGCAGCATGAATCAGGCATTGGGCAAATACATTCCCGGAGGGGAAAACGTATTAGGGCCCCCGATGGGACAATTTACACAGTGTTGGGGGTACGAAAAGCACACATGAGATCAAGGGATGGCACAATGCATTCTGGATGTGGGAAAACGGGGGAACCACAGAAAGGGACAATGACTGAGAGCGGAAAGGGCCCCCGGGGCAGCAGCATGAGTTTGGCAGTGGCACAATGACACAGTGGGGAGGGCCGGCCCGGAGACACACGCATGAGGTCAAGAGGGGACAATGAACAAAATTTTGGAGGGGCCAAAAAACGAGGAAACCGCAGAGTGGCACAAGACTGAGAGCAGGTGACGGCGGCAGCCTTATGAGGGCAGGCATGGCCAAAAAATGACCTTCTGGGGACGGCAAAAAAGTATTTGGCCACAGATTTGGCCCCATGATACAGTGTAGGGCACGACAGCAGCAAATAATCAGGCAGTGGGGGCAAAGACATTCTGGAGGCGGCAAAACAGTATTAAAAAACCCCAAAGAAAAAAGGCCCCCCAAAACAAATCACACGGGGAAAAGGGCAACCCCCCGGCCCCCCCCCCGGCCCCCCCAGAAAGAAACCCCGGGCCCCCGGGGGGTCCCCCAAAACAACCCCCGGGGGGGGGGCCCCCCACAAAAAAAAACCCCCCCCCAAAAAAAAACCCCCCCAACCCCAAAAAAGTAAAAAAGGAGGTCCCCGGCGGCAACAGTATGAGATCAGGGGGGCACAATTAAAATTCTGGAGGGGGCAAAAAAGTATTAAAAGGGCCCCAAATGGCACCCTCACACAGTGGGAAGGCCCCGGCGGAACAAAGAGGCCCGGCCCTTTGGGCCCAAAGACATTCTGGAGGCGGGAAAACAGTATTGGGGCCCCAAGTGGCCCCAATAACATTTTGGAGGCACGGCGGGAGCAGATAGCAGGCATGGCACAAAGACATTCGGAGGCCGGGAAAAAAGTATTAGGCCACAGAGTGGGCCCAAAGAACAGGGGGGTGGAGGTTTCCCCCCGGGACAGATGAGATCAGGCAGTGGACCCCCGAAAATTCGGGGGCGGCAAAAAAGTTTAGGGCCCCAGATTTGGGACAAACACACAGTGTTGGGGGTCAACGGCGGGACATATGAGTCAGGGATGGCCCAAAGAAAAGTCTGGACGGCAAAACAGTATTTTGGGGCCAAAAGAGTGGCACAAAAACAGGGGGAAGGGGCACGGCGGCCCCAGAATGAGGCAGGGGTTGGGACAATGAAATTCTTGGAAACGGGGGCAAAACCCTAATTTTGGGCCACAAGGGCACAAACACCGTTTGGGTGGGCACGGGCAGGGAGCAGCATGAAAATCAGCAGTTTGGCCCCCATGAAATTTTGGAGGGGCAAAAAAAGGAGGAAGCCACAGAAATGGGGACAAAGACTGAGACGGGGGTCACGGCGGGAGCAGCAAGAGGTCAGAACAGGGGGCACAATGACACAGTGGGGGATGTCAGGGAACAAACAACACACACAGGGGAGGGGGTTTAAAGAGGGGGGCACAAAGAAGGGGGGGGTTAATGTGGGTGGCAATACCCTCCCGGTAAAGATTGGGGGTAGGCAGGGTGGAAAAAAATGTCCCCAGATTTTTTGCATAGGTGGGGGCATCAAATTGTGGCTTTAGGGAAAGGGAGTTTTAAAACCCCAAATGGGCCCTAAGGCATTGGTTGATTGGGAAACCTGGGCCATTTCCCCGGGCCCGATTCATCTTTACAAAGGGCATTCCCTTTCCCCATTTCCCTGGACAAGCGGTTTCCCTTGGGGTAACGTGGCCCCCCCCCCGCACTGAACCCCACCCCTGATTCCCCCGCAAATTGGCCCGGCAGGGCAAACTCCTCCACTGCAAACTCGGCAAGTTGCAGCCCAAAAATACTAATTTTTTCTGCCCCTAGTCCCCGCGGGTCCTTTCTAACTAAAGGGGTTGGGAGAGTGCTTTCCAAGGGAGGCCACAACCTTTTGGTTTTAAGGGGCTTTCCCAGGGCCTTGCTGCTTTCTGCTGGCACGCCCTCCTCACTAGGGGGTTTAAGGAAGCTGCTCTCAGTGACTCCAGACTTAGGTTACAATGTGGAGCTGGAAATGCCCTACCCCCAACCCCTTTCCCCCCGCAGGGGCCCCTGCAGTATAAAGTGAGCACCGAGGGAAACCCCCCGGGCAAACTGCAAGAGGGAATGCCGCACAAAAGGCAGGGAGCCCCAAATATTTCGGAGGATTTTCCCCATAGAAATTTTATTTGCTTCCCCCAATAACTGGGAAAAAGGCCCCATTTTTTTACCGGGAACGAGGGGGCCAAAAAGGGGGGAGAGCCAGAAGTCAAACCCCTTTTCCCATCGCTTTTTTCGGCTTTTCCCCTAGCCCCGGGAAATAACAAGCTGCGGGCCATCGCACAAGAGACCCCCAGGGGCTTTCCCCGGGCCCCCATTTCCACTGTATACTGCCACGGGGCTTGGGGGGTCACTGCCTTTTGCTTCCTCATCTCCATCCCCCCCTCCACCCGCTGCTCCTCCTTTCCCCCTCTTTTTGCACCCCCGGGGAAAAAAAATCCACTCATTTTTTCCCGACCAAAGCTTCGCCCCAATGTCCTCCTCTTTTTCCCCCTCCATTTCTTTTCTCAAACCGGGCTCATGTGGGCCCCGAGAAAAAGAATCGCCACGCTCCAGTCCCCCTGCCCAGGGCAATTTTTTTGCATCTTTTCCAAGGGCATGAAACATGGAAAGAAAGTTATTCATCCCTTAATTCCTTGGGGACTGACAAATAACGTTTCCCCCCGGAATTGGGCCCCCAAAAAACCCGGGAGGGGTCACCATGAGCTTGGGCCCCTTTTTCACCCCCCCGTTCCAACCGGGGAAAAAAAACCGCTGCCTGGAGCCCCAAAAAAACGTTAAAAAGGCCTTTCTCTGTTTTATAAAGTCGGTCCAACATGTGGAAAAAAGGCATTTAATTCCCCCCGGGGGAAACATCGCATACAGAGTGTTTGGGGAGGGCCTTTTTGCCGCTTGCAACCGGGAGGGGGTTTCCCGGGGTTTGTACAATGGGTTAAAGTGCACAATTTTTTCCCCGGCCATTTTTCAGAACTTCTAAATCGGTGGAAGACTTCAGAACCCCTTTTTACCAACCCCCAAAAAAACACATTTCCCAAGCCCGGGGGCAAAGGGGGCCCTCCCTCCCCCGGTTTCAGCCCCGGCACCAATGTTCCTCCAATTTCCGTCACCCTGGTTCCCGAATTTTCAGTTGGCCGGGAGGAAAAAACCACACATCGAAAGTTTCTGCATTACGCGGAGCCCGTTTCCCCCCCTGGTACTTCGTTTGCCGAGGCCCAAACCAGGTGTAGAACTGCGGAAACCCCCTGGGGCCCCAAAAAGGTTTTGATTGGGGCATACCTTTTTGGGGGGTGGATGGGGGGTGGTGGGGGGAGGGGGGAGGAGGCGGACCTGGCGGAAGGGGCGCAGTTTTGACAAACCTTTGGGGGGGAGAAAACCGGGGTCTCCGTCCAAGTTGGTTTGGTGGCCGGGCTGGAAGCACCCAACCCAGTTTGGGCCCTAAAGGACATGTACCCCGACCGTAGTTTTTAAAGGGTCCAAAAGGTTTCCCCGCTGGGGCCCTGCACCTTGGGAAAAAACCGATAAGCCAAGGGGCTTTCCCCCCCTTCTGTTCTACCCTATTTATTAATTTGCTGGTACCCTTTTAAAAATTTTCGGTTTGGAATTCTCCAACTCGGCTTGGCACAACCAAATTTTTTTCACTTAACGGTGGGGAGAGTCCACCATTTGGGGAAAAGGGGGGGGACTTAAAAATACCAACAACTTGGACAGGGCAAAGGTCAGCTGCTGCCCCTTAGGATGGGGTTTGGGCCATACTGTTGTCTCTTTTTTAATCGCCTCGCTGAAAAAAACTGCTTTGGCCGGGCCGTGATAGCGGGGGAGCAGGCAACCCGACCCGGGGATGATTTCAAAGGGGAACACGTTTCCCCTTTTTTTCAATAGTTTGGGAGCCTTACTGGCTCCATGGGATGCTGCCACGGGGACTGCTCCCGCCCGCTTTGCTTTCACGGCGGAAGGACCACCAAAAATCTGACCATTTTCCCCTTTCCCCGGCCCACCGGATGGGGGACGCTGCATTGGTTTTTGACCAGGGGCCTGGTGCCAACGTTAGCTTTCCCGGCCACGGGTTTACTTTTTTTTCCCCCAAAATTCCCACATATACCCCATATTCGGGGTCCTCCGGGGTCTTTTGGGAAAAACTGGGCCCCAAAACCGCCGAGTACGGGTTTTTAACCCCCCCCCCCAAACCGGGGGTCCGCACTGTACCAAATGCCCGGGGGCCGGGTTTTCCTTGCTGAGCCCAAAAGGGCCGCTACTTTCTTGGGCCTTTCGAAGCGTTTTTTTTACCCCGGGCCCTTGGGTTTCCCCGACCTCACACTGCTTTCTATCCTGCTGACTCCCCGCCCAAATTACGCCCACTTGCTGGCTGCGGGCCCCCCTTTCCTTTTAACGCCAAGCTTTTAAACCCCCCTTTTCCTACAATTTAAAGGGAAACCCTTGCCTCCAAACCCGGCTCCCCAAAGCGGGGCGGGTTTCAACATCATCTATTTTGTTTTATCCAAATGCTGTCCTTTTATCACCGGGGCTTGGGTTTCCGAGGGGACCTCTCACAACAAGACCTCCCATGGCCCCTCTCCCCCAACTATACTTTGCCGGGCCACTTTCAAGATGCAGGGGGAAAAAGGGCCCTTTTTTCGCTTTTTAAAAACGGGGTGCTGCCCCCCCCAAAATTGTTCAAAACCTCCGCTATAAAGAACGCGATCCCCCAAACCCCATAGAGAAAACCTGGGTGAGGGAACCGGATGGGGCAGAGGGGGGGCTAGAAAAGGTGAGGGCCGCGGGCCCGCTCCCGGGGCCCTGCCCAAATAAGGTTGTGTCCCGAGGTTCCCCCCCCACTTTGGGTGGGTTTTCAGAAAGTCATCTGGGAGAAGGAGAATACCTAGTCAACCAATCAAACCCCCTTGGGGGGCTGAAAAAAACATGGCCGCAAATGAACGGCCGTTTTTTGGCCCCCCAACCCCGGGGACCCCGCTGCAACTTTCCCCTTTCTGTCCCCGACCCTGGGCCGTTCCAGGAATTTTTTTGTGCCACTGCCCTTGCAGGTTTTTGAGCCGCCACCTTCCTGTCTACAACTGTTTGTTCTAAAATGTACAGACACTGTTTGATGAAAAAAAATTTTTAATATGTTTAAATTTTACCAAAACCCAGGTTTTTTTACTCCCCAAAAGAACCCAGTAACAAGCTTGGGTTAAAACCCCTTTGGGTATAAAATTTTCGCTTTACAAAAAGGCCCCGGAAAATTTTTCCCTTTAAAGTGTCGTTTAAAAACACTGTGTGTTTTAATAAAAAGTAAAGCACAAACAAGGGGTTTAAATTTAACCCTTTGGGAAAAAAATTAAAGGAACAGGAAAAAAAGTATATATTTTGGGGCCTTTAAAAAGAGGTTTTTTTTCAGCACACCCCCCCAAAAAAAAACCTTAATTTAAACCCCTGGAAATAAATTGGCCCCAAAGTTTAAACCCCACAAAAATTTAACGGGAGCGGTTAAAAAAAGCGTGTTTTTTTAACGCCACACAACAAAAGATACAGTTTGTAATTTACCTTTGCGTGTAAATTTTTCAAAAAGGAAAAAAGTAAATTTTGGCGTTGAAAAAGCGCTTTTTGGGGGGCAGCCACCAGCAAAAAAAACGCTTAATTAACCCCGGGGAAAAATTTCGCCCAAAAAAATTGAGCCGCACAAAATGGGAGCTTTGTACGTGTTAAAAAATTTGCGTGTTTTCTAAAACCACACAACAAGAGAAAACAGTTGTTGGTTTAAATTAACCCTTTTCTTTTGAATTAGGGTACAGAAAAAAATTTTTAAAAATTTTTTGGGGTTGAAAAAGCGGTTTTTTTGGGGGCAGCACCAGCAAAAAAGCTTAATTAACCCCCTTTAATGTAAATTGCGCCAAAGAATTGGGGCCGCACAAAAAGGGGGGGAGGGGTTGTGGGGGGGGTTCACAAAAAGCGTGTTTTCTAGCCACCCAAAAACAACCCCAAGAATTCCCCCTTTTAATTAAAACCCCCTTTTCTTGGGGAATTTTCTAAAGGAAAAATTTAATTAATTTTGGGGGAAAAAAGGTTTTGTGGAGTCACACCAGGGAAAAAACCCCGAAAATTTAAACCCCTTTGGGTTTTAAAATTTTCCCAAAGTTTGAACCGCACAAAATATAAACTTGTAGGGGTTTTTTACAAAAGCGGTTTCTACCCACACAACAAGAGAAAACAGTTTTTTTTAATTAAACCTTTTGCTTTTTGAATTAGGTTTCGGAAAAAATTTTTATATTTTGGCGTTTTTAAAAATCCCGGGTTTTTGGGGTCCCGCACACCCCAAAAAAAAACGGCTTTAAAAAAAAACCCCCGGTGGGAAATTTTCGCCAAAGAATTGAGCCCCACAAATAGGTTTGCTTTGTAGCGTTTAAAAATTGGGGTGTTTTCTACGCCACACAACAAGAGATACGTTGTAATTAAAACCCTTTGGGTTGGAATTTTGGCTACAGGAAAAAATTTTTATATTTTTTTCCCTTAAAAAGGGCGCTTTTCCCTTGGGGGGCAGCACACCAGCAAAACACCCCTTAAAAAAAACCCCCCGGTTTTAAATTTTCGGCCAAAAGGGAAATTTAAGGCCCGCAAAAATAGTAAACTTTGTAGCGTGTTACAATTTGGCCATTTTTTCTTTCGCCACACAAAAAGAGATTCAGTTGTAATTAACCTTTGCTTGTGATTTTGGCTACAGGAAAAATGTATAAAATTTTGGCGTTGAAAAAGACGGTTTTTTGGGGTAGCACAAAGGCCCAAAAAAACGGGGTTTTAAATTAAAACCCCCCGGTGTAAATTGCGGCCCCCAAAAAAATTAGCCGCACAAAATAGTAGATTTGTTTCGTGTTTCCCAAATTCGTGTTTTTTTACGCCACACAACAAGAGATTTCAGGTTTTTAATTAACCCCTTTGGCTTGTGGGAAATTAAGGTACAGGAAAAAATTTTATATTTTTGGGGGGTTTTAAAAAGGGCGGTTTCTTTTGGGGGACACCCACAAAACAACGCTTTAATTAAAACCCCCGGTTTTTAAATTTTTTCCCCAAAGAATTTGAGGGGCCGGGACAAAATAGTAGCTTTGTAGGGGGTTTCAATTGGCCCTGTTTTTTTACCCCACACAACAAGAGTACAGTTGAATTAACCTTTGGGTTGTGAATTTGGCCCACCAAAGGAAAAAATTTTTTAGATTTTGGTGTTGAAAAAGAAGGTTTTTTCTTTGGGGTCAGCAAACCAGCCCAAAAA
The DNA here is from genome assembly GCA_025379985.1 of Phyllomedusa bahiana. NCBI lineage: Eukaryota > Metazoa > Chordata > Amphibia > Anura > Hylidae > Phyllomedusa > Phyllomedusa bahiana. Next base: position 12,305 of record JAODAL010055162.1, read on the forward strand.
AACGCTTTAAAAAACCCCTGAAAATAAATTGCGCCAAAGAATTGAGCCCCACAAAATAGAAACTTTTGTGCGTGTTAAAAATTTGGGGTTTTATGCCAAACAAAAAGAGATACAGTTTTTTAAAAAAACCTTTTTTTTGTTTAAAAAGGGTACAGGGGAAAAAATTTTGGGGTATTTTGGAGTTGAAAAAGAGGGTTTTTTGGGGGGCAAACACACCAGCAAAAAAAATGCGTAAATTTAACCCCCGGATGTAAAGTCCCCCAAAAAAAATTGAGGGGCCCCACAAAAAAAGTTGCTTTGTAGCGTGTTACAATTGGGGTTGGGTTTTTTAGCCACACAACAAAAAGGGAAAAAGTTGAAAATTTAAACCTTTTTCTTTTGAAAATTTGGCTTTCAGGAAAAATTTTTTAAAAATTTTGGCGTTGAAAAAAAACGGTTTCTTGGGGTTTTGACCCCCAGCAAAAAAAAAACGCTTTTTAAAACCCTGGATTTTAAATTGCGCCAAAAAATTGACCGCACAAAAAAATTGCTTTTTAAACGGTTTCAAATTTCGGTTTTTCTACGCCACCCCAACAAGAAAATACAGTTTAAAATTTAAACCTTTTTCTTTGTAAAAAGGGGTACAGGAAAAAAATTTTTATATTTTTGGGGTTAAAAAGACAGTTTTTTGGGGGCAGCACACCAGCAAAACCCAAAAAATTTAATTTAACCCCCCGGATGTAAAAAACGCCAAAGAAATTTAGCCGCACAAAAAAAGTAGCTTTTTAGCGTGTTAAATTGCGTGTTTTTCTACGCCCCACAACAAAGATACAGTTTAATTAACCTTTTTCTTGTTTAGGTACAGGGAAAAAAAATTTTATATTTTTTGGGGTTTGAAAAAGACGGTTTTTGGGGGTCAGGGACACCAGCAAAAAAACGCTTAATTAACCCCTGGATTTAAATTGTGCAATAGAAATTTAGAGGCCCCCAAAAATTAAATTTTTAATAAAAACCCCCCTTTTTTTAAAAAAAAATTAAACCCCCAAAGGCTTAAACCCAAATTTAAATTTAATTGAAAACCCAGGCCCGCAGTGACGCCCACTGGTTTCCGATCCCAAAACCCCCCAAAAAAAAAGAAAAAAGAACATTAAGGAACATTTTCTGAGACAACTTTAGACACCCCCCAGAAATCGCAAAAAAAACTCAATTTTTCATTTTAAAAGTTTTTCCCGCCGCGGGGGGGCACCTTTCCCTGATGAGGACTGTGAGAGGAGTGTGAGCTCCAAATGTCCCCCCCGGGCTTATAAATGCGTGACATCATAGAATCCCGCCGTCTTGATTGGCTTCATCTCTGCACATGTCATGCAGGCTATCCCCTTTCCCTTCCTCCCAGAGTGCTTTGCCCCATTGCAGCGCCATGTGCTCGCGGGCCTTTTTATAAAATCAAAAGCACACTTCGTTCACCCGAAGTACCCCAAAGTTCGACTTCGTTCCGAACCGAAGTTTTCCTGAAATTCTAAACGAATTCCACTTCGTTAGAATCAATTCGCCCATCTCTAACGTGTATGGTGGAGGTCGATAGAGGTTATCTCCTTCCCCATATTGCATCACAGTGATGAGTTTGTCCTTCCCTTGTTGAGGCTGTATATTGTTGCTCTGCAGAGGATTTTGTCTGTTTTCCATAAGCTGCAGCAACAATCCCCCTTTCGCCTTCATTTTTATGGTTTTAGGATTATTTTTTCTCACAATTGTTCCTATCTAATGTAGTTGGCTCGTATCTTTTCCAAGATCGAGTCATAGCTGGTGGTCAATAAGTTGGACAATTGAAGAGGAAGCTGAAGGATACTTACTCACCAGCAGTCAGGTGACTAGCATAACACATCAGAGTCCTCTTTGTTTTGTACTTCCTGTTTACTTGAAAAAAGGTTTTAAATAGTAAAGTTTTATAAACTGTGACCAATCCTCATCCAGCAAGTGAATAAAAGGGAATATTTTATAGTTATAAAGATATTCGTGTGTTCATTAATATTTAGCGGCTGAGGCCAAGGGTTAAAGTAGTCATGACTATTATTAGATCTGAACAGTAACATGTGTAACATTTATAATAAAAGAAAGATAAATTATTGTGTACCTCCACCTCTACACATAATCTGATAAAATGTAGGTTATTAAGTAGCCTGTAGTATTCCCTATAAAAACACTGTACCTGTTATTTTTCATAAACCTGTATGCACTATGTACATATAGTCAACAGTTATAAAGAAGAAATACAGCAGCTAATCACATGGCTTAGTCTTCAAGAACCCCACCTCACTGCCTTCTTTTTTCCAAAAGATTTGCTGCAGATGTACATTAGGGGCGACATGTATGAACGGGGCTGCGCCAGATATCTGGCATCTTTACAGACCAATACCAGACACAGCCCCATTTATACATTTTTAATCTCGAGATCGGGTGCATTACAAAGCACTGCAGGCTCTATGTAATGTGCTCCATAGTGGCGTGCGGGAGATTAAAAATGAATAAACGGGGTTGTGCCTGATATTGGGCTGTAAAGACGCCAGATATCTGGCTCAGCCCAATCTTGAAGAGGGGGGGAGTGTGTGGGAGGTGGGGCGAACTAGCACCGTAGCGAAGCTACATATTTGCAGCTTCACTACGGCATTTCTGGGCACGTTACATCTGGAACAGGGATACCACTTTCAAAGTGAAATACTTTCACCACTTTCAAAGGAGTTGATCCAAACAGAGATGACAAGTAAATGGAATATTTGCATGTCTTCTGCGTTTTGTATCCACTCCTGCTTCTGGCTACCTAATCATCAGACAATCCTCATGCAAACAAAGTACATTGTGATACTGGCCTTAAAGGGATTTTGCCAGGAAGTGAGTTCCTTACCTCTTATCAGCTCATGGGAGAATATAAACACAGCATGCTGAGTCATGAATGCTGCAGGGGTGAGAGGGAGGGGGAGAGCGGAGAGAGAGAGAGCAGAGAGGAAGCAGGGAGCGTCTCTAAACTTTACTCAAATAATAACATTACAACAGTGGATTCTCTATACAGCAGACAGACTCATACACTGCACTTTCTCCCAAGCCCCTTGCAAGCTCCTTCATGTTCCCTGTCATCAGAAAAGAAATGCAAACACGCAAGCACGGCCAGATCACCTCCCTGTCAGCTCCTGGTATATATTAATATATTTCATTCATTGTTTATTTATCTTAGTTGTTTTGATATACATTATCACCGCTGTATATATACTTACCTGTTACACTCCACGCTGACATCTTCCCAATGCATTAGCGGTATAGATTTGCATCAGAGTAAATGTTTTTAATATGCCGCTACACATGTTGGGATTTGTAGTTTTCTCCCAGCATCAGCATGTGTCAGAAGTCTCTAACGCGCCGGCACATATGAACAGTTAGGATTGTATTGCGCACGCGCTGAAGGCGGGCCGGGATGCATGCCGGGTATTGTAGTTTTCTCCGGCTACCGTCACATGCCATTGATTCTGTTGCGCCTGCGCACTTGTGATGTCAAGACGCCGTGGATCAGGTAACGGTGAGTCTCTCAATGCCACCCATTACTTAAAGGGGTGTTATCGTTTCATTAAATGGTCTTCAGAATAAGGGGACAGTGAAAACAAGCAACTTTGCAATTGGATGTCATTAGCAAAGCTGCCTTGTTCTCACAGTGTCCCTTATCTTGTGTTTTTATTTACACTGATATCCAGTGTGGGTCTAATCCCTCCTCCTTGCAATTCACTAGCTGAGAGCTCATTTACATTCTGTACAGCCCCTGGGTCGATTCACGGAGCTGTGTCTCTGACTCAGAGTTAGGGGCCGTAGCATTTTCTGTTTCCACACCTAGCAGAAACAGACTGCAGCAGATTGTACAATGAGAAAACATGACAGTTTTTTGTCCCTGTGCCTAACTCTCCTGCATACACGCAGATCTGTGCCGTTCTTAGAAAGCTGTAATACAGTGATATGTGGACTCAGAGGGGAGGGGGGGGTCTCAGGCCAGCAGTGAAGGGGGATGATGTCATCCAGCTGGGAGGGGAAGAAACGCCCCTGCATTCACAGAGCTGGGAAGCTAAGAGAAGTGTGAATCAGCCGAAGTAAGGGAGCGATATATCCCCTTTAACTTTTCTATAAATTTGTATTGGGAACAAGTGAGTATTGCTGCGTTCTTCACTTACATCTCGGCAACCATACCGAAGGGATCCCCTTTTGCTATATCAAGGACCCTTATAGGAACGATTGCGTATCCCTCATCTATCCTAACTATCAGTGACAGGGACGTGAGTTATATAATAAATATATTTATAGTTTTTGTGCATTTTGGTATATATATATATATATATATAGATATATATATATATATCCTCTGTCCTTCATTTTTTGTTCCCTGATGAACCCCACAACTGGGGGGAAACACATTGGAACATAGTGGAATATGATTGTTATATACTGTAAATATAGGAATATAGTTCTATATGGTTATTTTTAGTGGTGTAATATTGGTTTATACACAGTTTGGGCACTTTTTTCTTTCATTTTTGGTGTTTGTTTTTTTTTTTGTCCCGGTTTTTTGATAACTATTTATCTCTATTAAGATTTTTTAGTTAGGGTTAGTCAGGGCCGAGATAGTTTAGGTTCCGGGTGGTGGCGCCCTTATTGGGGCGGTTCCCCCATTATTTGATAGGCAGTTCCAGTATTTTTAGGGACTTTAGATAGGGTTGATGTAGAGTAGGAATATTTTGATTGTGTATATTAATTATTATCTATTAAAAGTTATATTTTATTCTAGCTGTTATACTTTAAGGGGTTTGTTCAAGAATATAAACAAAGCATGCTGAGTCATGAATGCTGCAGGGGTGAGAGGGAGGGGGAGAGCAGAGAGAGAGAGCAGAGAGGAAGCAGGCAGCGTCTCTAAACTTTAAGCAAATAATAACATTACAACAGTGGATTATCTATACAGCAGACAGACTCATACACTGCACTTTCTCCCCAGCCCCTTGCAAGCTCCTTCATGTTCCCTGTCATCAGATAAGAAATGCAAACATGCAAGTACGGCCAGATCAGCTCCCTGTCAGCTCCTGGTCGTGTCTAATGTAAACTTTCAGGAAACTAAGGTGGACTGAGCAATGCTGTAGCTCTCACAGGCTTCACTTTTTGTAATCACATATATTTAGAAAAGTGATTAAATACCCATTTTAGAGGATCCCATGTTAACATTACATTGTGGCAAAACCCCTTTAAGGCTTCTTCGCTATTAATTGGTCAATAATCCATTAGTATTGCTAAAACCAAAAATTAACAGGAGGTGATCCAAAACAGAGATGACAAGTAAATGGAATATGTCTTCTGTGTTTTGTATCCACTCCTGCTTTTGGCTACCTAATCATCAGACAATACAATGCAAACAAAGGACCATGTCATACTGTTCTTATACCTTCTCCGAAGATACAATCGGTTGTGTTTGTCCTTTTCATTCCTTTTGACAGATTAAAAGAAGGGGAAAACGAAACATAGTCGCAACGTCATAGAGTGGTGGAGAGTGGAAACAGCATTAGGAAACCACAGGGTGGTTGAATGAGAGAGTGGTCAGTTGGCAGCAGCATGAGTAGGCCACAGAGTGACACAATGACATAGTTTGGAGGTGACAGCAGCATCAGTAGGCCACAGAGTGGCACAATGACAGATTGTGGAGGTGGCAGCAGCATGAGTAGGCCACAGATTGGCACAGTTACACAGTTTGGAGGTGACGGCAGCAACAGGCTGGAGAGTGGCACAATTACATAATTTTGAGGAGGCGGCAGCTCAGTGACAGAATGAGGAGGAGGCGGCAGCAGCAGCATCCAGCCAGATAGTGACATGGTGACATAGCCTGGCGGTGACAGCAGCAGCAGCATAAGGAGACCTGAGGTAAGGATTTCAGCAGCATCAGAAAGCTAAATAATGGCCCTGTGAAGAGCGGGGAGGTGGGTGGGAATACCAGTCTCTTGTAAAGATGGTGGGTGGTTGAAGGAACAGCTGGCAGCAGCTGTGGGGAATCAGGAGGTGGCAGCATCAGAATAGTAGCTAAGGCAGGTAGCCAGAAGAATCCAGACTCATTTGTCAAAGTTTGGGTAAGGCGGCATGGCTGATCTAATCTGATGTATGAGGCATTGGTGTGTGGAAATCCTGCTGATCCCCCTGATTCAAACTTGACAGGTGAGTCTCTTCACATTTCGGGTGGACAAGCAAGTTCTCCATGCGGTAACTATGGCCCACACCTCACTGAACACCCACTCTGATGCCATACTACTGGCCGGTCAGGACAGCTTCTCCAGTGCAAACTCGGCAAGTTGTGACCACAAATCCAGTTTGGCTGCCCAGTAGTCCAGCGGATCTTCAATGTGGGGTGTCAGGGTGCTGTCCAAGTAGGCCACCACCTGCTGGTTCAGGGTCTGCTCCAGGTGCTGCTGGTGAGTAGCTTCCTCAATAGGATGTCTCTATAGTAATTGAGTTTGTCCTCCCCCTCGGCTGGTGAAAAAAGGCCCCCATTTTGGACCGGTAGCGAGAGTACAAGAGGGTGGAGAGACAGAAGTCATCCCTCTGCTGGATGGTGACTATTCAGCTGTCACTAGCCAGGAAAATCAGCATGCAGCAGGCCATCTGCGCAAGTGACTGTGATGGACTCCCTGCCTCCATCTCCACTGTATACTGCCATGGTGTTTCTTTGTCATCTGCCTCATCTTCCTCATCTGCCTCTACCTCCTCTGGCTGCTCCTGCGCCTTCTCTCCTGTCAACTGGGTAGAAAAACCACTCATTTGGCCAGACATTGCTTCTGCTCCAATGTCACCACATCTCCATTACCCTGACAAGAGATATTTTACAGCATCTGTTCCAGGACATGAAGCAGTGGAATTATGTTGTTCATCCTGTAGTCCTTGCGAATGACAAATAACATGGCCCCTCAAAGGGCCTGAGCAAACAGCAGGTGTCACACATGAGCTGCCTCTGGCTGACATCAAAATTACACAGGGGAGTACTCCTGTCTGCTTGGATCCTCAAGAAATCATTAATGGCCTTTCTCTGTTAATAGAGTTGGTCCAATATGTGGAGGCTGGATTTTCAATGGGTGGAAATGTCGCATATCAGCCTATGTTGAGGAAGGCTGTTCTGCCGCTGCAGCTCAAGGGGGTGTGCTTTGCGGTGTAGGAGCGGATGAAGTGCATGCAAAGTTTCCTGGCTATTTTTAGAATTTATTACAGATGGGTAGAAGATTTGAAGAACAGTTTGACAACCAGATTAAACACAGCGTAGCGCGGACACCATGTTCTTTCCATTGTCTGTCAACATGGTTTCGATTTTCAGTTGTCGCGGAGAATGCCAGGAATAGATTTCGTCTTTCATGACGCAGATCGATTCCTCCCCGTGTGACTTTGTTCGCCCAGGCAAACTAGGTGAAGAACTGCATGACACCGCCGTGCCCTGCACATGTGGTATGCTAGAGGAGCACAAAGACTTGTTGTTGCAGTGGAGGCTGAGGTGGTGGAGGAGGAGAAGGCGGACATTGGCGCAGGATCAGCAGTTTGACACTGTGGAGGTGAAAGCGGCGTCTCCTGTCCAAGTTGCTGGTGTGGCTGGGCAGGAAGCACATTCACCCCCGCGGGGCCCCAAAGGGGCAATTTTCCGTCCCTGACCATATTACTCAATGCAAATATGAGTGGGAACTACAAAAATAATAAAACTCAAGGTATATAGGAATTTTTTGAAAAAGCATTACTGCAAGGGAAAATATGAAAAAACCGGGATTCTTAGTTTACATTTTTGATCAAGAATTGTTTAAGCCACCTCCCAAAAACGTAAGGGATCCCAGCAAAGGTATCCCTAACCTAACATGTTACCTCCTAGGAGTCCCTTCAAATACAACCTCTAAGGAGGAAAGGAACTTTCTATGAATTATCCCCTGGTTTTTAAAAGAGGGAAGGGGAGTGCGCAACCAAAAGGTTTCCTCCCTCAAATAGACTACACAAATAATTAGCTGTACACATCCATATAATTTTAAAAAAGTAAGCATAAGATTGCACACTGGTAAAGGCAATATGCATAAACATCTAATGCAAATATCAGTGGCACACTACAAAACTAAGTAAAACATCAAGGTATTTAGGAATTTTTTGAAAATGCATTACTGCTAAGGAAAATATGAAAAACCTGGGATTCTTAGTTTACAGTTTTTGATCAAGAATTGTTTAAGCTCACCTCCCAAAAGCGTCAAGGGGATCCCAGCACAGGTGAGTCCCTAACACTAACATGTTACCTCACTAGGAGTCCATTCAGACTACAACCTCTCAGGGAGGTTGTAGTCTGACCAGAGTTACAGCTCCACACGTCCGTGCTGCTGTGCACTTTGGAAGACACCGACAGGCTCAAGGACTGGCCCACCTTCTCTTCTAAATATTTGTGCAGGGCTGGTGCTGCCTTTTTTTCTAAAAGAAATGACGGCTTGGAACGGCTTGGCACAAGCCATCAGTTCTCTGAATGGTGCAGAGTCCACCAATTGAAAAGGGAGGGACTGTAGTACCACCAACTTGGACAGGAGCACGGCCAGCTTCTGCACTGTAGGATGGCTGGACGCATACTGCTGTCTCTTGACAATCGCCATGGTGAATGACTGCTGGCGCGACGAGTGGCGAGGAGCAGAGCATCTGGACCGGTAGATGATGGGAAAGACAGTCAGCTCCCTTCGGCAGAGATGGTGAAGCCTTGACTGTCTAAAATGGAATGCGTGCCACTGAGTGCTGCTGTTGCTGTGGTAGGATGGACCACCACATCTGAGACATGTTTCTCCCAGGTCACTGGTTGATGATGCTGCATATGTTGACGTAGGGCCATGGTGCCAACATTATGTCCCTGGCCACGCTTCACTTTCTGCACACAGATTCTACGTATACCCATGTTTACCTCCTCTGGTGTCTTGGCAAAAAACTGCCACACCGTCCAGTAGGTGATTTTACCATTAACGCTTCGCACTGACTGCTACCGCTGCTGCCTCGGTAAGCCCCTGCCCCACTACTTCCTGGCCGGAAGGGACCTGCCAAGCAGGTGTTCTACCCCGTGGCCGTTTAGCTCCCGACTGTGCAGTGCTGCCACCCTGCTGACTCCCGGCCACATTACCGACTTGCTGGCTGTGCCGCTGCCTGATGTTCAAGCTGCCACCCTCTACTCCTGACGATGATGATGAAGCCCTTGCTTCACCCGGCTCCCAAGTGCTATTGGCTACATCATCATCGGCTAGTGTTTGGCCGTCACTGCTGTCCTCCTCAACGGTCTAGGTGTACATTGCCTGACCGCTTGCAACATAACCTCCCACGCCTCTGGGCAAGACTTATGTACGCCTGGCTCTTCGGAGGAGGATACTTAATTGGGGACATTGCTCTCGAATGGCTGGACATCCAGGGGTACAATAGCCCTTGCTCCCTGATCTCTCGCTTCTATTGGTGGCCTGACCTCGCTAAAGATATTCGTGCATTCGTGACATCTTGCACTTCCTGTGCCCAGGATAAGTCTCCTGGTTACAAGCCGGCAGGTTTGCTTCAGCCACTACCAATCCCCAACTGCCCTTGGACTCATGTGTCTATGGATTTTATCACGGATCTCCCTCCCTCCTCCGGTCATACCGTGGTGTGGGGAGTCACCGATCGGTTCTCAAAGATGGCCCATTTCATTCTTCTGCCAGGTCCGTCTTCTGCTCACCTTCTTGCCAGCCTGTTCTTCCAGCACATTTTCCGGTTGCATGGATTTCCTCTGCATATTGTCTTGGACCGTGGAGTCTAATTCGTGTCCAAGTTCTGGCACTCCCTCTGTACCCACCTGCAGGTTAAGTTTGGACTTTCCCTCGGCATAAACCCTCCACATACCAATGGGACAAGTGGAGAGGGTTTAATCAGGTCCTGGACAACAACCTACTCCACTTTGTTTCGGCACGTCAGGACGACTGGGCTAACCTTTAACCCTGGGCCGAATTCTCGTATAATTCTTTCGACTCGAAGTCTGCTGGGTCCGCCCCCTTCTTCATCGTCTACGGACAACTTCCGCGCCCAACCCTGCCCATCTTGGTGCCCTCTGAAGTGCCGGCCGTGGAGGATCTGGTCTGCGACCTAACCGCCATCTGGGATCAGACACGCCTGTCTCTGCAACAGGCTTCTGCCTGTATGAAGAGGCAAGCAGACAAACGTAGAAGACCTTCCCTACTCTACCAGAGACAAGGTGTGGTTATCAGTGAAGTACATCCGCCTTAAGATCCTCAGCTATAAACTGGTACCCCGGTTCCTGGGACCATTCGAGGTTCTCAAGCGCATCAACCCAGTGGCCTGCAAGCTTCGGTTTCCCCCCACGATGCGTGTCACGAACTGCTTCCACGTCATCCCCCTTAAAGCCGGTGGTCCTGAATCACTTCTCCCGGAAAGCTGCTCTTCCGACTCCTGTAGCAGATGCCACCAACATCTTTACCATAAGAGAGGTCTTGGCCATGAAGACGGTTACAGGAAAGCTTCATTTCCTCATCGACTGGAAGGGGTTCGGGCCGGAAGTGAGGTCCTGAGAGCAAGAGGACAATATTCTGGACCATGATGTAATCCGGAATTTCCTTCAGGCCAGAAAGAGAGGGAGGCCAAAGGGGGGGGAGGTACTGTCACGGGTACTGTCACTCATCCTGGGCCTCGGGGGGAATCCGTGCCCCGCTACCGAGCGGAGGCCACGACCCGCATGTCGGGTCACGGGCGCGCTCGTTCCCCTGCCGCTCAGCCGCTCTCCTGCTGCAGTCTATGTCCCATGGCAGTGTTAAATTTAAAGGGCCAGCGCACTGGTAATTCGCTATTGCTGGTAGCTGCCTCTATTTAAGCCTGCCTTTTCCTGGTTACCCTGCCGGATCTTTAGTGCCTTTCCGCCTACTGAGAAAGCGTTCTTTGAGTCTCATCCTGATTACCGTGTACCATACCTTCTTGCCTCCGTCCCTCGACCACGAACCTTTGCCTCCTGTCCTGACCTTATTGCCTGTCCCCCGAGCCTGCCTGGCGATTCTGTACTACGCTATATCTCAGCTGCCACCCCAAGCAAGTCACGTCAGGGGTAGCGACCTAGTAGACTCCCGCTGCAGCAAGTCCATCCCGCTTTGCGGCAGGCTCTGGTGAAAACCGGGACCTACTTAGATTCCGCTCCCTGGCGTGGCTAACACCATCGTTTCCGGTGGTCCAGTGAATCCACTACTGCGAACCGTGACAGGGCTTTCCTTTCTTTCTCCCATAGTTCTTTGCCCCATGTCACGCCATGTGCTCGTGGCCATTTTAGAAAAAAATTACCACAACTCGACAGGAAATTCAGCTTCGTTTGGAATTTAATTTTTCCGGAAATTCGAAACAAATTCCACTTCATCAGATTTGATTCGCTCATCCCTAATAATCAACTTACCTATCTTATACATAAATTTGACTTGCAACTATTTAGCATATGCTTAGTTATGCAGATTCTTGTCATGTAACTGCATTGTTACTGTTTTGTTCCTAAGAATCAAAATGTTAATTTTTATTATTTTGATGGTATTTAGTAAATCCACCTTTGACTTTTAGCACTGCCTGAATCCTTCCAGGCTCTCAATCAGATTCCAGCATGTCTCAACAGAAATCTGATTCCAGGTCTCAATGTTGTTGCATATTGGTCGACTCACTTAGATACAAATACAGTTTTACTCATGACTCTACCCCAACTCTACCAATGAATGTTCGATTGGGTTGAGGTCTGGGGACTGTGGAGGCCAGTGCAGCAACTCTATTTCTTTGTCATTGAATAATTTCTTTGCCAAACTCGATGTGCGCT